>CAHIKZ030000485.1:192500-245000 GCA_903632075.3 Acanthosepion pharaonis
AGCACCATTTTAGTTTTATTAAACTGTGCGTATTCCGCCTATCGGATCGTCATATTTGAGAAATTTTACTACAGAAAATGTGCACACTGGCATCAGGAATCTATTTCATAATACGAATTATCGGCTATAACAACTTTTTTAGAAATAAAAATGTCGGATTAAAATGAAACCTATAGATACCTTAGGAATTTATTTCTTTATGTTCAGGTAACGAGATTTCTAGAATAACTAATCTCAGTGAAGAAGATACGCTTTCCTTTATAAAAATGGAAATTAAAAACTCGTTTGTTCTAATGTTCTTCTTGGCCGAGTGGTAAAGTACACCGGACCAAGCAATCACTTCCCCTAAAAAGGCAAACTTCCGGTGAACGCCTTCTCTTTTCTCGAATACGCAGGTCGATAGCCGTAATACACACTTTTTAATAAATAAAAAAGAGGCGTCTATTTTCATATGAAAAATATATAATAACGTTTGTAGTACTATATATACACACACACATATAATTCAGGGTATTTGGAAATTAAGAACTATGATATAGAACCCACCATTTTTTTCAAATATTTACTTGCTTTCTGCGAGTAAACTGGCGAACAAACGGTACGGCTTACACTTCTGCCGTGCAAAGTTTGTCTTATTCTTAATTCGCTTGTTTTCATAAAATACCAAAAATATATTTAGCGAAAATTATTTATAAATTAGTTCTACATTATTAGTTATTATTTCCAACTTATTAGCCCACAAGATCAGATGTTGTTGGTCCAGTAAAAGTTGAACAATCCCGACAAGAAACTTTTTTTTTATTATTACTAACTGCATATGAGTGGGAATCTGTTAAATTGGCGACTGGAAAATAAATGCCAACTTAAAAGAAAAGGGTTACTGAATTTCTGCGAGTGCAAAATAACTCAGATACTGGCATTTATCGAAACTTCTGAAAGTTTATAAATATCGAACAATGGACGCGAAAAGAGTTAAATGGCGAGCAGTAGGTAGAGAGAAAATGAAAAAAAATGTATCACCACAACGAGATCAGATTTTGAAGTATACGGTCCCTTTTACATCACTGGAAAAATATATATTACCAAGGGTCGTAACTCTTTGGGGAATTGTGTATCATTCCTGCAAGCTTGTTCGAATCAAGTGTTAGGGTTCTTTTATATTTATTCTTGTTTATCTGTAAATAAAATAAATTTATGAAGTGTTATTTTCTAAGTGTCTTTCGTGAGTCTCTCTCTCTCGTTCTATCTATCTCTGTCTCTATATATATATATATATATATATATATATATATATATATATATATATATAAATTTAATTAAAATTAGAAAACAGAGAACCTTAAGGGTCCATTGACTCCTCCACCTCTCTCCACCTTTACATCAACTTAAAACTAATCCTCAAAACTGGATAAAAATAATTCGTAAATCTAAAACCATTGCTTTAAGTTAGGAAATATGATCTGAAGAAGTAGGAAAAACACATTCTTGGGGAAATAAAATATAATCAATGGACATTTAACACTTAAGGATTTCTGTTTTCTAATTTTAATTAAATTAATATTCACTCTCGTTTGACCTTGAGCTTTCTGGATTGCATCCTCCTTGGGATAATCCATACGGATTACCAAACTTTTCATTATCTAACAATATATATATATATATATATATATATATATATATATATATAAAAAGACGACCTTCATCAGCCAAAAGTGGATATTTCCCCATATTAAAAGGAATTAATTTTTCTCATGTTTTTTGGTGTTAAACATTTTCCATGCTAATCATTCTGTTGTTTCTTGATTTAGTGACAAAAATTTCTTCTTTGACCAGTTCAATGAAGACATTTATGCTACTAATACACGAAAAAATCATTTAGCAAAATGTAGTCGGTCTGATGAGGTATATATATATATATATATATATATATATATATATATATATATATATATATCAGACCGACTACATATTACTAAATAATATGAATTCAGCCGGATATTTTGATAATAAACCAGGCATAAAAAATTACTAAAAAAAAATTAAAAAAAAATACAGGAAAATGATTTTAGCGATTTTAACTTAAACTTCAAATATGTGTTGTAGCGGACCTTGGGGGGGTGGTAATTTCCTGAGTTGTTAACATCTTTAATCTTTAACATCGTTAATCTTTAACATCTTTAGTCTTTAACATCTTTAGTCTTTGAAATCTTTAATCTATAACATCGTTAATCTTTAACATCTTTAGTCTTTAACATCTTTAGTCTTTGACATCTTTAATCTATAACATAGTTAATCTTTAACATCTTTAGTCTTTAACATCTTTAGTCTTTGACATCTTTAATCTATAACGTCGTTAATCTTTAACATCTTTAGTCTTTAACATCTTTATTCTTTGACATCTTTAATCTATAACGTCGTTAATCTTTAACATCTTTAGCCTTTAACATCTTTAGTCTTTGACATCGTTAATCTATAACATCGTTGATCTTTAACATCTTTAGTCTTTAATAACGTTAATATTTAACATCGTTAATACTGATCATTTAGTCAACAACGAAGTTCTAAGCAAAATTCAATTATAGAAGACACTTATAATCAGAAAGAGAAAGTTGATGTTTTCTAGGGCAACTAATAAGGAAAGATGACTTAGAGAATTTGGCACTCACAGGACATACTGATGGCAAGAGGAAAGAGGAAAACAAAGAATGACTCATTTAAAGGGCTTATGTATGGGGTTGCCAGAATAGGGTCTAGGAGAGAAATACAAACTCTTACTTCATATATATATATATATATATATATATATATATATATATATATGAATATATATGTATGTATGAGTGTGTTAGGATATATATATATATATATATATATATATATATATATATATATATATATATATATATATATATATATCATCTGACCGACTACATAGTACTAAATGATATGAATTCAGCCGGATATTTTGATAATAAACCAGACATAAAACTTAATAAACAAAACGAAAATAAAGGAAAAATCATTTTAGCGATTTTAAGTTGAACTTCAAAAATCTTTTGCAGTTGACTTTGGGGGTTGGTAATTTCTTGATTTGTAAGTCAAAGATCATTTCTAATTGAAAAGTCAGTGCATCAAAATCTTGCAATGTAAATTTACTTTATTTGATTCTGTGCCAAAATGAATACTAATAGATATCTCTTTTTTGCAGAAATATGTTTTGTTACTTCAGTGGCATATCAACCTCTTATTTGTCATTTAATTTTCTTGGGATCATTAGTAATCTCTTTGGTATAAAATGTATTTCTGTTTTGTTTATTACAAATATATATAATACTGGCAATATATATTTTTTCTTACAGAAATCTATTGCTTGTTAATTCTTTGCTCTGAAAATGTTTTTTTACTATAAAAAGTTGATACTTTAATAGTTTTTTTAACCACATTTTGTGGTTTATCAATTTGACTATAGCTGAGACCCTAACAGAGTGTACCCAGGAACAACATCAATTAAGAATTGGTCCCACTCTTCACAAAACCTCCCAATCAGAATCATTTCTGCCGGATACACCGCTTTTTAAGCAAATTGTGATGGTTGGAAATTAACGTTTACAACAATGCGTCCATTTTCCAAAGTTGAAAGATTCATTTTAATTTAATATAGATCCGTATTAATGTTTAATTAATACTATTAACATCTTATATGGATATACAGGTGTTAAATTAGTATTATTACCATCTTACATTGATTAGTTGATACCATTAACATCCTGTATGGGAGCTTTTTATTTAACGGTTGCATATTAATTTGCCAAAGTAGTTCTGTATATTTTATCTGTTTTTTTTTTTTGTTTAATCTTCCGTAATAATGTGACTTCTTGTATCTATCCATAAGGAAATTGTCTAGAATTTATATGCCGACAACTTCCTGTCATGAACTACATTATTATTTTTTAGGTTTGAATTTAGCGTAGGTCATGTAAGATTGGTTAATCACGACATTACCCACAAGCATAGTTTTATTGTCTATTTTTTTCTCGAAAAAAGAGAAAGTATTCGGTTTTGAAATTAAATTAATTGTTTTCTATCGTCCAAGGAGACACCTTTGTAGCGTTTAAACATGATTTTTATTGTGTAGCGATTTATAACATGTTTTTTTTAACATGGTTTTGCAAGGTTTCATCATGGTCGCATGTAGTTTCCGATATAGTTTAATACTATTCAGACAGTCATCCCTTTATAAATTTTCTCTTTTCCTCTCTGCCTTCCTTTGATCCTTATTGAATGCGCTTTATTCATTGTAGTATTATTTTTTCTCATTGTAATAAAACTAATGTTTATATTATACATTGATTCATGTAGATCAATATCTTTGAATTTGGAATTTTTTTTACGCGAGTTTTTCCTCATGCACCCGCCTAGCTGTCTTGGGTGTCATGGTCGATTAGTTTCTTGAAACTGACAAATGTTATGAAAATTTACTCCGAAGGACACCGGACCTGACAGATGCAGAAATGAGAACTACACATCCTGGTTTATTAAATAAAGGATTTCGTTTCATATTTCCGAAAGGATTTTGTTTAAGACAGAATGCTGCATCGGCTGAAAAACCTTAAAAAGAAAAAAAAGAAAAAGAAAAGTAACAAATGCGTCACACTTTCCCCTCTCTCTCTCTCTCTCTCTCCCATCCCTCTCTTTCTCTCCCCCTCTCTCTCTCCCCATCTCTCTCTCCCATGCCGCTCTCTCTCTCTTTCTCTCTCTCTCTCTGTGACCCCTTGTCGCTTTCATTCTCCTATTCTGGTTTCATAGACAAATATTCATGAAGGCATATCACGTGTGAAGATATCTAGGGACAGGAAGGATCTACTACAGTAGCTGTAACTGAAGGCCAAATTAAATGCAATTTGAGATGCATTTCGGTTTCTGTGGCGCTCCTCACCATTATTTGGGCGGTTATTGTCAAAATGTGAACAAACGTGGAAGACGGCTTGCCGCCATTTTTTTCTGTAAAAAAAAAAATACTCCAAATGTAACAAGCAAGATGATTGTATTTAAGCAAAATATGATGCAAAAATAAGGTCACATCTTACAATGTATTAAATCATTTATTTCTTTATTAAACCACAAATAAAATAATCCTTTTAACGAAGTAGAAAATAGAAAATATTGATGATACATCAGTCCAATTAATCTGTCTAACGTTACTTTTGAAATCAGTCGAGACATATATAGACAGGATTGAGATTTTTTTTTCCTTAAACATTTAATTTTCTATCGTATTCTGTTCGTATTTAATTTGATCTTTCCGTTTTTCCATCTTTCACTTTCGGTGTTTCTAAATTTGCATTCAATTCAACGCTTTTAACAGCTTCGCGTATTATTTTTAACTTTTGATCAAGTGAACCATATTCTTTTCTGTGGTCTTACTCCATCTCCTTTGACATGCGCAGTCAGAATATCTGCGATTGCTGCATTTTCTTTCACTCACAGAATCACAGATATAAAATGAAAGCGGATATATTTTCCATATATAAAATCACAGTAATTTATTGTGTGATTATTCCAATAAAATTTGAAAATTCTAAGATGGCGGGAGGATGATAAATAAAATTTATAAACTGTAAACGATTTTATTTCTTAAATATTCTTGTTTAAAACAAATAGAATGTTATTTATTGTAATATCACTATTTTTATGTTTAATTTTAATCTTAATATTTATCAAACGAAAGCTGCTCTATGGTGTGATTTATTTTCAAAATAAAAAAAAAAGATTACGATTACTGAACTATTATGCAATATCAATACTTCTATATTATAACGAATGCTGGAAAATCTCCCCGCAGTTGAAGAAACTTGAAGCGACAGAAATGTGATTCTACAGAAGGATACTGAGAATACCATGGATTGAAAATGTGCGACCAAGTTTTATAGGAAATGAAAAAAGAAAGGATACTTATAGTTAATATCAGAAAGAGAGAGTTGAAATTTCTAAGATAAAAAAGTAGAGAGGCTTAGAAAATTTGATACTCTTAGGGCATATTGAAAGCAAGAGAAAAACCGGAAAATAGGGCATAACTTACCTAACAAGCTTTTCTAAATGGTTGAAAGAACAGAGTTTAAGTGAATAAGCAGAGGAAATTATGGAGTGTTATAATTGTCAACTTCCTCAAAGGACATGTCACATAGTTGAAGAATACTGAATTTTATTTATGATTTGTACTTCACTGATATTAGGCAACATTATCAGCAATTTTTATTTTCACTGAGGATGATCACTGTCACAGAAAGAGAAAGAGTTGCTTAAAAAGTCTTTCTTTTACTCACAACGCATTCATTTTGTTTCTCGATTTCATAGAAATTCATTTTTTTCATCTTCACACTTTAACAAAGTAGCTTTTGTGATATGTCATTTCCACCTTTCCATGCGATCAAAATTGAATAGTCCATTATTTATGAGGTATTCACAGTAAGCCTAAAACACTTCTTTCTTTCTTTCTTTCTTTTCTAACGAAGTAGCGTCTGTAATATGTCTTTTCCATCTTTCCCTGTAATGAAAAAGGAATAGTCCATCATTTATGTGGTATTGAAACACATCTTTTCTTTGTTTGTTTGTTTGATTGATTGATTCTTTCTTTCTTTCTAACGAAGTAGCGTCTGTAGTATGTCTTTTCCGTCTTTCCATGAAATCAAAACGGAATAGTCTATTATTTATGAGGTATTGTTATCATGTAACTGTCTTTCTAACTAAGTCACTAAGCGTGGGGCTGAGAAGAATTATAATAATAATTTTGGTGTTTGTAAACATCAAACAGTAAAAAAAGCGAATCTGTTATTTTCGAATATGTGATAAATTGGTTATGAGACCGATTCAGAATAAAGCAATTGATAAGATAACAGAAATCTGTGAAATGGTGAGGATATTAATAAGGAAAGAAGCGAAGATTTCCAAGGGGACTCTAAAGTAAATACTAACGGTTAAAACTGAATATGATTGAATAGAGAATGTTTTGAACGAGAAAGACAATCTCTTATCTTTCCATCCCAAAACTAACGCATCAAAAACTAATTACGATAAGTCAAAATTCAGAAATTAAAAAAACACGACTGCACTACGATGAGTGCAGTTAAAAATATAAAGATGTAAAGATATAAATATACTGACATGGAGATCCAACTCATTCACATAAGGAGATTAGATCTGGGTTCCGGAAAACGAAAGAAATCCACGATGAAAATGTTTATGTGGCTGTTGGTTGGCCCGAGAATAGGCCAACTCTATTCTAGGAGATGGGCTTAAGATTGCCTAAATAATAATGAGGATGGTGGTTATCTCCATCTAGATGGCTATCTATATATATAAAACTGAGGATGTATGTGTGCCTGTTTGTGTGAGACCTTTTAACACGAGATCCATCCAAACAATTTTGCCCAAACTGGGCATATACATTGTACAATGTAAGGGATAGGTTCTTAGCGTAAACAATAAATAATCGATAAAGACGACCAAAAATCGATAAAATCCAACTTTTCCCCTCCCATTTCGTTCAAACTCGTTATGTAGGTTACTTATATCATGCCGAGCTCAAAGATACCTCATTTTTATTTCTACGCCACTACGTCTCAACACAAACCGATTTTAACACAAATCGATTAAAACACAAATCGATTTCAACACAAATTTTAAACTAAAAACTCCCTCGGTTTTCAAGTAATCTATTACAAACTGCGTTCAAATGTACCCAACGATAAGTTAATTATTTAACAGTCATTTAACTTGATAAGTGAGTTCGCCCATACTGTGAAAACCCGCGTAAATATCGAAAAATGGCGAATTTTTACTGGTTATTTTTTCTTACTTTTTGTTGACCTTTTAACCAATTTTCATCAAACTTAACAATTGATTTATAAATGTATATTTTTTTACATCCCTGCTAGCACACTGACAAATTGAATTTCAAAAGCTTCAAAATAATTGTGGTTTGAAGTGTGTTTTTATGTTGCCTGTTTTACCCCTTCGTGTCCTCGAATAACTTCGATTGAATAAATACAGAGTACTTCTGTTATATCAGTAACTGCATTAATTCAAAATGTTTTTTTTTTAATGAAAGCACTTTAAAGTAAATGAAGAAAGAGTTTGTTACATCTAAACATGATGCTGTTTTTTCTGATCGACCAGCTGGGAATGTATGCTATTATAAGAATAAATGCAGTCAGTTTTTAGCTATAACTTCAAGCATATGACAAGTGTTTGCAAAGTCAGAAAATATAGGCACGAGAAATGTATACGTCTACTCAAATGTTTAATTAAAAACTACTTCCGATATTAAATAATGTCGAAAATTCTTTTCGAATCTAAGGGAAGATCGTAGCCGGTCTGGTACAGTAAGTGTTGCGAAACACTGCCTCGCGACCCAAATCCAAACAGGGATCAGTTAACTATGTGAGTAGAAGAGGGCTCGCGCAACGACTCTGTTCTCATAAGTCCTTCTCAGAAAGGAAAAAAAGGGGAGAAGGGAGGGAAGGCAGACCTTAAGTAACAAGGTGGCAGACCTTAAGTAACAAGGTGGCAGACCTGCGCGTTTCACCCATTAAAACGATTACAAAAACCAGAACTGGGAGAGGCCTCGCTTTGGAAAACAATACAGGGGGCCGACACTATTTTGGGGACACTTTGAAAAGTATGCTTAAAGGTGTTTTTTGCCGCCGAAAGCTTTTGTGTTGATGAGTAGGTAGTTCAGCAGTAACTGTCCATTAATGGTATAAACATTGATTGATGGGTTTGTCTTTGGTTTCATGTTTTCTTTATTTTTACTTGAACTTAGGCGACACTATTTCTCGGACATGACACAAATTCCGGGTTTTTGTAATGATTTAGTCGTCAAACGTCTACAATATGCAAATTTTCTGCAGGTAAATTGTACCCTGACCATTACATTTGAGTATCTTTATCATTCACTGCGAAGACGTATAAAAATCCTGAAGAAGAATGCATTCAAAAGAAGTCATCAGTTTGGTTCAAAAGAAGAGAGAAGACGGGCTCAGCATCCGAAAGATCGCCGCTGAGATGAAGCTACCGAAGTCAACAGTTGAATACATGCTAAGTACAGACTATGAGCGTAAGAAGAAGAAGAGAGGACGGAAAAAAACAATTTCCAAGAGAACAGAAAGAAGAATGAAGAGGAGTGTTACGAGGTTGTTATCATCTGGAGAAAAGGTGACAGCAAAGAAAGTGAAGGAGAAGAGTGAACTTGACGTCAGTGTTCGAAATGTATAAAGAAAGCTACACAAAATTAGACTTACGTATGCTAAAATCAAGAAAAGAATTACACTAACGAGAAAACAGAAGGAGGCAAGGCTGGGAAGCACCAAAAGATGGATAACAAACCATGTCTTCAAGGAATTGATATTTACTGTTGAAAAACGTTTTAAGTTCGATGGACCTGACGGATGGTGTACATGTTCGAGAAAACGTGAACCTGTTATTCTCAACAAGAGATTTATGGGAGGAGGAGGAGTCATGGTTTGGGGTATGGTATTTCCGAATGGAAACTTGTGGCTCGAGTGGTTAAAAGGACGTCAAAATAGCTTGAGCTAAAGAGAACTTTTGGAAAAGAGAGCCCTACCACTCATAGAAAAAGAAATGGGAAGTAATTTTATTTTGCAGCAAGATAACTGCAGCATCCATGTGGACAAATCAGTGAAAAATTGGATGTGTGAAGCAAATATAACTACCCTGGTATGGCCTGCAAGAAGCCCAGACTTAAATTTAATTGAAAACATATGGGAAATGCTTGCAGGGCTTCTTTACGACGGGCCAGAAATAACCAAAAAGGCTGAACTTTGGCAGCGCATACAAGATTCTAAAAATATACTGCTAGAAACACGAAGAGACATTATAATGAATATGTACGAACATTATGAAGATAGACTGATAGAAGTCATTGAAAAAAAGGGTGCTGCCATAAACTATTAGCATTGTTTCTGCAAAGTCCGAAAAACACTGTCGCCTGTGTAATGTGAAAATTTGTAAAAAAATAAAAATACTTCTAATTTGAATTCTGCTTTTCCATTTGTAGTATTGAAACAGTTTTTAAATGTTATTGCAATTACACTATAACAGTACAGACTGCATGTGCTACCTAAAGTGTCTGAAAAATAGTGTCAGTCTCCTGTATGTCAAACACTCCGCCACCCACGTCTGACCGCAACCCACCCAGACGCACGTAATTTCACTTACTTTTTCGCAACAAACCAAAAAAAAAGCTGCTTTTATTTATGTTATATACGCTTAAACTATTTTTCGAAATTTTATTGTTATTATACCAACGTTTCGGGGGTTGACCTTCCGTCTTACACGAAGAGTTTGGCGTTCTATGCATCGTTAGGGAAAATCTAACTGAACATTTTATCTAATGTGCAGGAGGCAGTTCTTATTCCGTAATCAAGGTATGCAGATATATTATTTTTAGTTTGATTTGGTTTAGTTTGTTTTGTTTTACGGCATATCAACCTCTATGTATTATTTAATGCTTACAAGCTTTTTAATGCTTGTAATATTTTTTCTTCAAAAATGTATTGCTGGTAATATTTTTTCCCCAAAAGTTATTGCTGGTAATATTTTTAGCAAAAACAAATTGCTGTTAATATTTTTTTTCAAAAATGTATTGCTTGTAATAATTTTTTCGTAGCAGAAGTCACAGGGTGTAATTGGCCCATATTTCTTTAGACCTGCAACGGTGACTGCAAATGCTTACTTACAAATGCTGCGCGAGTTTGCCATTGATAACTTACCCCTACAAATCCAATTTCTAACAGGATGGTTCACCTCCTTATTTTGAATGTACTGTTCACCTTGTCTCAATCAAAGTTTCCCAAATCGTTGAATAGTGGCTTCTTGTTATGGGGTATGATAAAGGATCACATGTGTAGCAAAAATGTTAGAAACATCGAAAACCTCAAAGACAGAATAAAAGGTGTAATATCAAACATTACCCGTGAAATGTGTGTCAAGGCACTAAATTGTACTGTTGTTCGCTGGTGTTTGTGCCTCAATTGTACTGGTGGACAGGTGGAGACAGTATAATAAACTCTGAATAAATGGTTCCTCTCATACTAGTGTTAACATAATTTTGACTCATCGTGTATTTACCTTTAGAATTGAGTTCGATATTAAAGAAACACACAAATGTTGGCATGAGTTAAAATCCACTAGCACAACCCAACCCATATAGGACTATAACAAACTAAAAAAAAACAAGTATTTTGAAAAAAAATTAAAAATCTAAAGGGGAATTGAAGAAATGATGAAATTCTCCAGATGAAGGTAATGTTGATATCAACAGGAAAGTTGCAAATAATACTAAAGTTTAAAAAAAAAAAATGATTGTCGGTAGATTCAAGTCGATCGTCGATAGAAGTGTTTGGTGAAGATACAACACAGTGCCACTAAAGAAATAACCATTTCGTAGACAATTATTGTAACTTTTTCTTTTCTTGTAAAAGAACAGGAAATGAGACAAAAAGACGAAATGGTGCCTTTGCTTAAAGACTGCAAAATGCTCTTTTGTTAAAGTAATGGTAAGCAGTGTGCCAAGCTGTCAATGAGACGTATTTGCCGTCTTACGTTCATTCGGCAGGTTCGATTCTTTCAACTGTTTCTGTTATATCCATTTTTTCTTCCTCCACGCGCACGCGCACACACACACACACACACATACACACACACAAACACACACAAACACACACACAACCCCACATACATGTGTATGTTTTATTTTTTCTCTTGTTTCTCTTTTCTTTCTTGCCTATCACTCAATTCTATTGCCGTTTTTTTTAATCGTTTCTCTCACAATATTGTTCTCTTTATTTATTTATTCATTTCCTCGGTTTCAAAACAAAACTTTATTTTGTCAGCATTTTGACAATTTTCTTTACTTTTATCAGGAAATATTCTTCTTACCTCAACAGTTCCTATATCTGCTTTTTTGTGATATTTTGGATCGTTTTTGTATTTTTCTTTAAGATAATTTTCATATTTCATCTTTTTCTAAGACTTTGGCTGGTATCTCGAATTTTAATACAACTCTTATAACAATATTTTCTGGTTTATTTAAAACTCAACTCAGCTTTACTTTTCACTTCTTCCTCAACACCATTTTCTTCTCTTCCTTCCTGTTTCTTCTTCTTCTTTTTCTTCTTTTTCTTCTTCTTCTTCTTCTTCTTTGATTTCTTTTTCTCCTTCACTTTTTATTTTTCTTCTTTTTTCTTCTTTTTCTACTATTCTTGATTTCTTCTTTTTCTTCCTCCAATAATCCAAATAATACTTCCGCAATATTAAACTTCTTTTTCTACTACTACTTCAGTCATGCATTTACCTTCATTTTTTTCTGCTGCTATTACCACTATAACTACTACTACTACTACTACTGATATGTCTTCTGCTATATTTTTCTTCTTTATCAATTTCAACTACAATTTCAACATCTGCTATTAGTAATACGATTGCTATTTATTTTCTTTTGTCGTGCTTTATTTTAGGGTTAGTCTCACCTTCATATATTATTATGTTCGAAACAAATAGGTTGCTTCTCTACAGTAGCTCTTATCATCTTTCCTTTTCCCGTTTAGTTTTCACTTTTGCCTATTCTTTCTATCTTTCTTTCTTTCTGTCTTTATTTAATTATTTATTTCTCTCTTTCTTTATTTAATTCTCTCTTTATTTATTTAACTCTTTCTTTCTTTATTTCTCTCTGTATATATTTCTCTTTATTTCTCTCTTGCTTGCATTATATATTTCTCTCTCTCTTTCTTTCTTTATTTCCCTGTTTCTTTCTTTCTGTTTTTATTTATTTATTTCTCTCTTTATTTCTTACTTTCTTTCTTTCTTTCTTTAATTTTCTCTTTCTTTATTTATCTATTTCTCTCTTTCTTTCTTTCTCTGTTTCTTTCTTTCTGTTTTTATTCATTTATTTCTCTCTTTATTTCTTACTTTCTTTCTTTAGTTTTCTTTTTCTTTATTTATCTATTTCTCTCTTTCTTTATTTATTTAATCATCTCTTTATTTATTTTACTCTTTCTTTGTTTATGTCTCACTTTCTTTCTCTCTTTATTTATTTCTATTTCTTTCTTTCTTTCTCTCTTTCTTTCTTTCTTTCTTTCTTTATTTCTTTCTTTGCCTACCAGAGACGTACTACATCTTGCTTCTTTTTAAAATTTGTTCTTTTACTGCAACAACTATTTTGACAACGATTTCATTACTGCCAACAAAAAGGTTTCTGTCTTTCACAGTTCTTCTTCTTTTTCTCCTCCTCCTCCTCTTCCTCATCCTCCTCCTCCTCCTCCATCTTCTTGCCTTATTACACCAATTGAACAATTTCTTTTTAATATCACGATTGATTCAAAATTGAGGGTTAACGGGTGCTTGCTGTATTCCACTTATTGAAGCTTACGGCGAATCTGCCTGCCATTCCGAAATGACATAACATTAAAAAAACAAATAAAATTCCCAATAAAAAAATGAAGTTTAAATATGATGCAATGAACAGAAATGTCACTCAGTTCTTGTTCACCATCGACATCCCTCCACTTTCCTTGTTATAAGTGCTCATCATTAACGTTATTGTTATCATTATCAACCCAATAATTGTAATCAAATACCTGATCCTCATTACAGATAATAATGTTATTTACTGAGATGGCCTTAGAAAAGCACATGGCCAGTAATGAAGAAAAAACAATGTGTAGCAGCCAGGGAGGAATCAGTTCTCTTCTGCTGTAATGTTCTAAATCTATATTTATATTTATATATATATATATATATATATATATATATATATATATATATATATATATATATATATATATACATATATATATATATATATATATATATATATGTATGTATGTGTGTGTGTGTGTGTGTGCGCGCACGTGTGTGTGTGTGTGTGTGTGTGTGTATAGTACAGGTAATAAATCCGCTGGTATAAACTCCAAGTGGATCCTAGTAATATCAAATATTAAAATTGATCCACAAAAAGAGCTATAATATATTTATTATAACGGAATATAGAAATTACACAACGAAATACAAAATAACCTTATATGGGGGTAATAAATATATTTCAAAGTTTTCGACTGCTTTCAAAGTTAAATTTTAAATTCCGACACGTACGCAGTCTATATACCGTGGTTGAATATGACTGCCGCATTTCTCGTTGCTTAAAGAGGTCTATACCCACCATGTCAGGTAATTTCGGATTTTTTGGTGAATATATATATATATATATATATATATATATATATATATATATATATATCGCGATTGAAAAGCAAGGCCTGCCTTACTGAGTCACATTGTCAGGTAAGTCTGTCATTGAGATGAGCGGTATGCTATAGGCTTTACATATAATTGATCCTGATGTTCAAGTCGACCTCGCTCAGTCCTTTGTATAGATGAGAAACAGGACAAGTAACAGTTCCTTCGCTCTGACGTTTTTTTTTTTTTTCCCAAGAATAAAAAAGGATTCTGCCTGGCACTAAATTATCTTTGAGTTTATGATTGAAGCGCAAGAGTAGCCTTCCAGATGACATGCTTGTTAGAAGTTGGCCAAAGAGGAATAGTTTTCGAAGTCTGGGTTGGATTTGTATTAGGGTGGCTTCAGTAGCCGCCATGTTACATTTAGACAGAACTTCACACTTTCTGATGTGTTCACTCAGTTTTTTCTACACATTTTTTACTCGAACTTCTCAATCGAAGCCGCTTGTTGTTAATTTCATTGTATAACAAAATAAAACAAATATTGATAACATTTATAGTAATAAGATATTTATGGAAAAGTATAACACAAAGGGAAAATGTGGTCATACTTTCCCCCATTATATATATATATATATATATATATATATATATATATATATATATATATATATATATATGTATATATATATATATATATATATATATATATATATATATATATATATATATATATATATTGTGTGTATTTAGGAAGCATGTTTCATTAAATAATATAGACAAGTGTTGTCTATTTTATGTAAACACTTTTCATAACCTCTGATAAGCTTAATAACATTATCATTAAACGAAGAAATAAAATCACAATATTGTTTAATTATAATTGTGTTTTCGAAAAATTTTCCTTGTTGAAAACACAGTTATACTTAAAACAATAAACAAAAACTAAAAATCCTTGAAGCTATATACATCAACCAGTTGAAACCTCACCTAAACAAAATCAGCTATGGAATCTCTACAAATATCATTAAATGTCTATATTTGGTAACTGAAGCCATTGGTTTATACCAAGAGCTTTCTATACTTAATACTTCTTGAATTCACTCTCGCGTGGTCATGTGTGACGTCATGAGCTGCGGTGCAATTTTCGCTTCTATGCACGTGTTTATCGTTGCTTGGAAATCATCCATGTAAACAATAACAGACTATCATCACTTGTCTTGTCCGTATATTGCTTAATATATTGTACAGTAATTGACATCTTTGATAATGGCTTATGTAAGCCGAAAGCTTAGATTGGATTAAAAATATGGATCAAAAAAAAATATGGATGTGATTTTCTTTCTTTGTTTAATGATAATGTTATTAAGCTTATCAGACGTTATGAAAAAGAATTTACATAAAATAAATAGAAAACACTCGTCTATATTACTTAATGAAACATGCATGAATATATATATATATATATATATATATAGTTGTTAATAATATATATATATATATATATATATATATATATATATAGTTGTTAATAATGTTTTAATGTTTATTACATGTTTGCTAGACTGACGAGGCAGATATTTTCCCGCAGTAGGTTGCCATTTCTTTCTGCGATAGACGAGTTTCCATCCAAGGATATAGAAGGTGTGTGTGTGTGTGTGTGTGTGTGTGTGCGCGTGTGTGGTAAAATATTATAAGGTACGACGTATTTATCAGTAAATGTGGTTAATACTAGCAATATAGCATATGTGCCAAAGTGGACTATGATATCAATACAGAGCGGCGATAATCTGTTTCATGCTTGAACGGAATATGTATGGCTTTCTGAATTGAAAGGTGAAACAAATTGTGGTCACCCGATGTTAAAGTCAGTGTAAGCACAAACGTACTCACACGCACACACACACACACAAATTCATATATATATATATATATATATATATATATATATATATATATATATATATATATATATATTTTGAACAATAAGAAAATTAAAAATTAAAAAATTAAAATCATTAGACACACTGGGTTGTTGATTAATATTCTTTCGTTTTTTATTATTATTATTATTCCATTTAAATTTTGGCTTCATAATATATATACATATAATTCCATTTTATTTTTGGCTTCATAATATATATATATATATATATATATATATATATATATATATATATATATATTATGAAGCCAAAAATAGAGACAATCAGTGAGATACTGAGAGAAATGACATTTAAGGAATGCAGCCTTTGTAATAAAGTGCTCGATATCAAAGATAGAGCATTAATAGAATTAATATAAGTAAAATTTTGTCATTTAACTGATTGATGTTGTCGTCAGCATCCCGACCCTAGAGTTTCAGAGGCGCTACCTTTCCGTACACACTTCAGTGGTTATCAGCAATTAACTGGCTATATTTTTCGATTTTTTCCTTTTGGATACTCTTATCATTTCTGTAAAAAAATTTTTTCTGTTTTGTTTGTATTCGCGTGTGCGACGTGTCTGCCAACGAAACTCTGGAGTCTTGATGCAGAAGGTAACATCAATCAGCGAAATGATAAACTTTTACTTATATTAATTTTCTCTCTCTCTCACACACACACAAACACATACACACACACACACATATATATCTGAAGAGATATAAAGGGAGAGAGAGAGTGGAAAGAGTCAGAAGAAATATGATTTAGAATGTTGTTAATGCACTCATAAATGTTTGATATATCTGTTGCTTTCATTTATAACTGAATCCAAATTTAACTCAAAATCCAACACTGGCCTTTGATATTCGGGGCAAAAAAGTGAGTATATCTGCTTTATGACAAACTCTTGTGATTAGTCCTATTTCGTAAAGTTAACTAATTACAGCACAATAATTTGGGAGAAAATAAATTATTGCCTTTCCGTTTTTTTCTGAATACTGCTTTCTATCTCGACCCAAAACCGAGAAAAATCTATATTTCGCACGAAAAGACAAAGTATATACTTATCTTTTATACATCTCATATGTATTGCTAGAGTTCTAATTTTAAAATTATAATGAAAATTTCAGTGAAATAAATAAGCTTGTCAGACAAATAATTATGTTATACTCGCTAATTATTAACGTTATTGTTTGCTCCACAGCAGTTATATCTTTCATTAAAGATCAAGTAAATGCTGCTAAATTCAATGTTGATTCATTGTTCTCTAAATCATCTCTGATACTTTAGATACTCTCATCTAGCTGTCTTATTTTGAATACTGACATTTGCATTTTATTTCTTCATTTTTCCTCTATTAATGGTTACTGTTTAAATTACTAAAAAAAAGAAGCGTCGAACTTCTTTTTTTGTATGCTTTATCCCATCAGGATGTGGATGATCATAGGTTTCCACAACTTCCTGTAATTTCTTGCTCTTAGTAATTCTTGTTTAGCTATCTCTCCTATGCCTGTCAACCTTTTTCATATTTTATTTACTGCATTTCTCTCTCTCTTTTAACTTCAGATTGTCCTGAGAGTGTCAAATTTTCCGAACCTTTTTCGTATTTATGTACCCTAGACACCCTTTTCTTATTAATGTTGCCTCTAGTGTCTACGAGGAGTTTTGAGCATTCATTACGTAAGAGTTCAGGACTCTTCTTTGTTTTTAACGAAATTTTCCTGTTTCTTAAAACATTGCTTAACTTTTGGAAATAATGATTCGTTATCCCAATTCTACTTCGGATTACGGTGTCACATTTTTCGTTCTCTGTTAAAACCCTTCCTAGATATTTATAATTTTTACTTGCTTCATTTTGGTATCTCCAGACCGTAGTTCGCCTGTTACTCTTTCTGACAATAATCTGTCTTCTTACAACTGTCGTTTAGTTCTTTCTTTCCTTTTTCGTTTAATACCTTCTGTAGGAATTCCTGTGGCTTCCTGCCTCTGTCCGTTATCATAGTTCCACTCAAGCGTCTCCTTTCATTGTGGAACTGGCCCTAAAATGTTGATTCTCCGAGCACTACAACAATAACCTGTTTAAGTCTAGGGTTAACCGTTATGTTCAGCGCACATCCGCACAAGGTGTAACTCTACTCTGCAATCCTCTACCACGAGCCCCCCACCCCCAACGCTGGTCTAACATATTTTATATTTTAAAAATTGCTATCGCCAATAATGAATCGAGGTAGGACTCTCTCAGAATCGCGGTCACTGTAATGTTTGAATGTCTGGTAAGAAGACACGTCTTATGAACCTTTCTATATCTCTTTATTTACTCGGCTTCGTATTCTTCTCACATTGATAACATAATTTCAATGCCGAAGAGTTATCTCCCTTCTTCTTCCGTTCTTTTTCTTTTGATCATTATTAAACGCATTCAGACGAATTCCAAATGATTTCTCACTAGAAATAACCACTAATGTGGGTTCCATACAAGTTCTGTTACGTCTTTTATGTTAATATCATTGTTACAAATGACAATTATGACACAGACGCTGATTACATTTATATAGGTTTTGTGTTCTATTTCGACTGGTGCTTCTGTGGGAGGATGCATGGGTTGATAACAACATTTGCTTTCAAAACTCAAATGTCAGTAACTTGCTGCGCACTTAATCATTTCCTCATTTACCTTTTTTTTACCTGAATATCTGGGAATATTAAATGCGAATTTTATAAAAGCAAATAAATGGAAATAAGACGAAATAAATAAAGGGAGAATGAATAAATGGAACAAAATCATTTTTTAATCGGAAAGAACTGCTATGCTGTGTTACAGCGTTCATTGAGAGCATTAAGTGCAGTGTTTTTTTGTGCGTCTTATCCATTTTTTCCGTTTCATTTCATTCTTGTTTTATATGTTCTAGCGAGAAGCTGTCGTCTGCTTCTCCTGAAGCGTACAGTTCATTTCCGACAAAGTTAAATGAAAGAGAGTAAAGGGAAATATAAGTGCCTAAAAGTAGAGAATGGCGCGTAGGCGGAGTGAGAAGGAAATATCTACATTGATGTATCAGAGCGTCATTCGGTAAAAAAGGGAGAATCGTTGTGTAAGAAATATATGTCTTGTCTGACGTTGTCAGAGTTCCTTTCATTATTCAATGAATTATTCGCATCAGTGTTTTCAGCTTGTTTGTTTTGATTTAAATATTTCGGGTCGTAGGTCTTGCGGCTGTCATCTGTTTTATATCGCTTTCGTTAAAGATCCGTTTTGCTTGGTCAGTTTCAACTTCGTCACTAACAAAAATTGGTCAGATAGGCAAAGTTTGGGTTTGGGTTGGTTAATCTTACGACATGTCAACCTTTGTTGGGTTATTTAATGTCAAAAGCTGTATTTTTTTCTTTCATATATTTGAATCTATAAAAGTTTACTTGGTTCGAGGATAGGTAAATATTGGTCGTTTACATTTGAGTTTATAGAGGACCTTGTGGGTTTGAGTGTTGTTGAATTAGGAAGACGCGCTGTTTATTTCCTGCTAGAAGGTGGTCCAACTACAAGAAAATGGCGGACTCAAATTGATTCCTAAGAAAGATGTAAAGAAAACAAACAAGACCGATATATATATATATATATATATATATATATATATATATATATGACAAAGACATTAAAATTTGTGTTTGTGTGTGAATGTAAACAGTTTCTTCTTTGGTGAATGTTCGTACCTATGTGTCTGTTTGTTTCATAGCGTTTTCCCATAAGTGGGCGAAAACGCTGTTCTCCGTGAGAGATTATATTTTTAAATATGTCCGCTGAAATGCAAAGTGAAAAAGAGAACGAGGCAATAAGTCGACCAGTATTTATAGTATAGGGAGAGTGACCCCTAGTGAATAATTAGGGAATTAGGAGGAGCTAAACCCGACAAGTTTATAAACATTTTCTTGGTCTGGGAAAACGCATACGTTGGTATTTTTTATTTAATTCTATAATCATATCCTTGGTTTCGTGTATAGTTATAGAATTTTAGTTTTTATTTAAGTTTCTAAGCATTTACTTGTTTCGAGAGCATGTAAATATTTGTAATTTGTGTCTATATGCATTTATTTCTTTCGGGAAAATATGTAAGCATTCAATGTTTATATGTCAGTATGTATTTAGTTCAGAAATGGGTAAATTTGGCTCATTTACTTTTTATTAGCAAATGTAATTATTTGTCTTTTTATATCTGAATTTGCAAGTATTGCCTTTGTAGGTTTTCCCTCTGCGGATGTCGGTGTATTTTAAACGAGAAGGTGTAAAATTTTCAAGGCAAAGGTTTAGACATACCGAGGAGATATTTAAGGCTTGCTTGAGTTGTAATTTCACGGTTGATAAACAATTGTACTATTATGAAAGATTTCTAATTCTAGTAAATCTATAATAAATTTATGATTGAAAAAGAAAATGACAAAGGTTAGTGTCAAGAAGTTATACAAAAATTACACAATAAAACGCTAAACCTTCAATTCATTCTCAAGAACCAGCTGTTCGGTATATATTCTCCAATATTAGTATTAACCAGGTTTCTTTATAAAAATCGCCCTTAACGTTCTAGCAACTAATTCTAGTAACTTCATAAGACGACGCTTATTTTTCTGTGATGAACTAAATTATTTTATTTATAAATGCAATGAAATCATTCAAACAATGTATGAATAAATGAATTTTACGATGTACAATAAACAAGTGATCAGAAAAAAATTCCACGGCCACGAAGATATCTTTGGTTGTACAAATTAGTATAACTGCCAAAATAATAGATTAAGATGGGTGTATAATCAGAAGTATATGGTTCGGATCGTAAACTTTCTTCAATAAAATTGAATTTTCGCATAATCATTAGAAAACTTATATTAAGAAGAGAATGAGGATGAATCGACAAGTATAGAATTTCACAACATTGACCCGCCATCCCAAGGACACAAACTCGACACATCTACATTCCATTCATATTCCACTGGTAAAAAGGAAGTTCCACTAAGACATCTTCTTTCCAGGAATTGTTACTTTTGGAAAACTACTCTTGAAATGATGCTGCCCCAATAACTGCTAATATAACCGCTTCAAGTTACGAATCAAACCGTTATCTAGCCTACATATCCTCGTAAGACGCTCTTCTTATGTCCTTACGGCCTTAAAACAAACGCATTCAAAAACGATCTACCTTGAGTGGTTCTTGGGCTTTGTATTGGGCGGATAATTGTATAAACTATTAAACAGGTCTTAAAATATCTCTATATTTCTGAGATAAAGTAATATGATTACTTGCATTATTTACATCATTCGGAAAGCTATATTCATTTTCATTGCCATATTCACAACGTTTCAATTGTTGTACGCTCCAGCCTTCTTCAGATGAATGAAATTTCGGGGTAGATTGTTCTAGTTCCACGTGCCATGCCTGTTCCGGATGACTCAGTTATTTCCTTTCAACTCAACTCTCGAAGATTTGGTTCACCACTTGATCTAACCAACGTCTTTATCCACTGTGCCATGTCCTTAAGGCCGGAGCGTACAACGGGTGAAAGGTTGTAAAGAATATGGCGACAAAGATGAGGGCAATATTGCGAATAATGTAAATAGTGTACATAATACCTCATCTCAGAAATATAGACAGATACTGAAAGGCCGAATCTTTGTAATAAATATAGCGACAAAGATGATGACAATAGTCCGAATAATACAATTAGAGTACATAATACCTCATCTCAGAAATAAAGACTGATAATGGTCAGACTAGTTACGATGTTTACATATCTAAAACCAATAAAATAATTATCTGGACTCAGGTGGGAAAAAAAGCCGCAAAAGACATACAGATTGACTATTCTCGTTTCGATTCGAAATTCAGACCAAAATTACAAGAAGAAGGCCGGGGGTTGCAACCGCCGAAACATTGTTAATGTAGCAATAAAGATGAAGATAACAGTTCGAACAATGTCAATAGTATAAATATGAATAAACTGTTATAAAAAGACCACAACAGGCCAGTCTTCATCCCCATAAATGGAACAAGTGCAAAGTTACAATAAAGAATATTATACTTACAACAAACAGCTATTGCTCTAAGTACACCCCAGTATCAAAACAAAACCATTAGATTCTCCTATCGTTTATAGTGTCACATCGTCATAACTTTAGTGTTGTTGCTAGAGTTTGTCGAAAAAATACATTTTATGGAGTTCAGTTGCAAGTCCTTCGCCCTCCAATGTGGTCTGATTCGGTGTTTCCCCTTGACCGATTACCAACCAAGAATAAAGTTTAGTATACATTACTATTTAACACAACTGAGAAAAAAAGTGTATTTTTAAAACTGGACGCAACACTTACGGCAAGCATCACCACATAAGAACAAATAAATTAAATAAAAGAGAGAAAAATCATTAAAAATTCTCAGCGATAAATATAATCAGACAAATCAATAATGTCAAATCCGGTAGAAAATTGCAATTCAAGTTATTTCTGCTATTCTAACTATGACCCAGGAAATCTGCTTAAAGCTCGTACACTGTAAATCACAAGAAGCGTAAATAAATCGATATATATATATATATATATATATATATATATATATATATATATATATATATATATATATATATAGCAAAATATATATATAACTGTCAAAGGAATGGTTTTGATAAAATGAAACTGGAATTAAGAAGAGAAAAACGCAGATTGAAAACTAGAGAATACTTTATCAAAGCAATTATTATTATAATTATTATCATTATTATTATCATTACCATTATTATTATTATTATTATTATTAATTTTAATAATAAAAATAAAATGTGCAACTGGGTCGGATAGAGCAATCGGAGAGCCGAGTTCGAATTCCAGTCGAATCCATTACATACACTTACGTGTTAATGCACTTGGGAAAACTATGAATACTCTTCTTCTCCACACTCCAGCTATGGGTAAATGGTAGGACAGACCTTGGATAGCAACTGGTCTACCACAGAAAGAAATAGCAACCTGCTGCGGGAAAAAAAAATCTGCTTCGTCAGTCATGTATCGAATGATAGATGATCGCCTAAGCGTGTATCTCGCATGATTGACTATAAGTGTATATCTGAACGGCTGCATCTTGACAAAGGAAAAAAGAATGCAAGTTGGTCAATTAGTTAATATTTCTAATATGAAGTCCTTACTTATTATTTATTATTTGTTATTATTCGGTATCTCCAAAGATTTTCTCAAGAAGAGCATACCATGATGAAAAAAGGCCGCCAACTTGATAAAAACGAAGCTTTATCATTAAGATGTTTATTTTATTATTTGAAGGAAAGGCCAGGGTATTATTTTATTACATCATTACTCCTTTCCATTTTTTGTAATTTTTTTTTTATTGTGTAAGCGGGTGGGCCAAATCTTAGATTAGGAAATTTAGTTGTTTTTTTTTTATGGTAAAATCGTATTGTTTTAGAAATGCTTGCAAAAATAAAAAAAAATATTGTTGAATTTTAATATTTTCAGGATTTATTCGCAAATGAATGAAATTATTTGTGATTATTTTAGGAAATCTTAGTAAAAATACTTCTTTTACATCTGTTACCCCAACTTGCTTAATGTTATGAAATTTCGAGAAATTACAATTCTAGCCTTTTCATATTTATATTAGTTAAAAACAGAACTCCATTGAGAATTTAAATCCTCAATGTATTTTTGTCAAACAGAAACCTATTTACCGAAATTCTGCTGATTCGTAAAATGAAAAAATTCAATAAACCTATGACATTATTTACATTATTCGGACTATTGTCCTCATCTTTGCGCCGTATTTATTACAACGTTTCGTTGGTTGTACGCTCCGGCCTTCTTCATGTGGTTGGAATGTCGACCTTGACCTCAAGGACACATGGCAAGTTGGATAAAGGCGTTGATTAGATCCAGTGACAGGGCCCAAAGTGTGTGAGTTCAATACCCGGTTAAGGCAGTAGAGAACTTTGTGAGGGGGGTTAACAGGAGATAACTGATAACTGACATCCATCAAACATAGAACGTAGAACTAGTACAGTCTAGCCCAGTGAGCGAAATAAAGGGTTCAATTCGACATTCTAACCACCTGAAGAAGGTCTGAGCGTACAACGGCCGAAACGTTGTAAATGTAAATAATGTACATAATACCTTATCTCAGAAATATAGACAGAAAACTATGACATTATTTAATGAGAAAAGCTTTTAATTACTTTTATAAATAAGGTATACTATGATAAGAATTGTCTTAACAAAAGATCCAGGAATAATGGATTTTTATAAGAATTGTTTTCATTTTTAAAAACTTTAATTAGAAAAAGGTTTTAAATTTTAAAATTCTATATTAATTTCAGCCTTTTAAATGATGCAATATGAAGTGAAAACTATATTTACTAATTATCAATTTCAAAGCTTAATACAAATAATCAAACATCAATATTTTAAAAATAATTTTGAATTTTTTGTATGTGTATAAATGTGCCAATTTTTTTAAGTACGGACGACCATACACGACATTACCAGAAAATAAGAGCAATAACTATAGTAAATTTAAAGCCAACATTATTAAAATGTAATAAAACGTTTGATTACAGGGAATATTAGCCTAAACATTTGAGACAAATGAGTAGGTAAAAATTATATAACAAGGGCTCCATTTTCTTCAGTTATGTTTTACAGATAAAGTCTTCGTGGAACAATTTTAGATCTGTCATCACACTGTCACCATATCACATACAAGTATTATCGGGTTAAAAACACAGCTACTGTCGGATTCAAATATACTTAAATAAATAATATTTTTTTCAAGTCTGATTAATTGTAATCTAAATCAGCTAGCATTCCGCAAATAAAGACCCAGAAAAGAATATTTTAATTTTAGAGTATTTTTAACAAACAAAATTAAAGATAAACAACAAATTAAAAAGAGACCTTTGAAAAAATCCTTACAGTTATTTTTCAATTTGATTTTGAAATACGGTATAATATTTTGGTTATTGGAAATTTTAAAATTACACTATTAGCTTGAAATTAAAACTGAAATAAAAGCTTCAAGAAAGATTTTTCACTTTTAAAAAATAGTTTTTAACTTTAGGCGTTTTGGTGGTGTCACGAGTTATCTTCCATATAATTCTGGCGTCAATTTAAGCTGCAGCTTTCTTTCTTTTTTCATATACCTAAAATATAATTATAAACTATAATTCTCTAAAAATGAACATTTATTTGAAATATGCTTGAAAGTTTTCCTGTTTTCATTTCACCTCAAGAAAGTGAAAACTTCAAGCCAAACCTTCAGAGTATATGAAAAAGAAGGCAACAGTTTAAACTGACGGTAGGTGGATATGAAGTCAAAGGATACTGTAGTTGTGTTATCCTAAACTGAACTGAAAAAGAGCGATATGTAAAACAATAAATGCTTATAAATATTTCTTCTTCTTCTTCTTCTTCTTCTTCTTCTTCTTCTTCTTCTTCTTCTTCTTCTTCTTTGTACCGTGTCCCTTAAGGACGTTGATTTTCAACAATTTTCTGTCCTTTGTTGCGGTTAATAAATTTTGTTGCGGTTAAAAAATTTTGTCTTTTTGCTATCTTTCCCAAAACCTGTTTGATATGTCCCAGAAAGGGATATATTTTTCGAAGTAGCAAAGTGGTTTTGGACTACTGTAATCGAGTAGGACAATCTAGCAGGTAACCGTAATGGACTGGTCCTCGTCGTAGTGGTAGGCAATAGGCGTAGACAATAGGCTTATTGAATAGACGTCCTACATGTACCTTCACATCAGTCTGTATTTATGGCCGACACCAGATAATCATATTACTGTGAGGGGGAACCCAGGTGTATGCGTATTCATTACATCACTGTTTCATCACCCATTTACGCAATCTCGCTATGTAGGTTATGCGTTGTTCTCTGTCCCTTTTGCCCTCAGATTGTTTTGTGAGTATCAAATTTTCCGAGCCCTCTTTCCTCATTATGTTCCCTAGACATTTCAACTGCCAGTTATTGATGTTAAGTATAAGCGTTCTTTTTGTTTCTAAAACTTAATCATTGCCCACACGTCAAGCATTTACTGTCCTATAGAACAGTGATTGCGTAAAAGTGGGCACGTGGCACAACGGTTAGAACGTTCGCATTCTGACAATGAGACCCGGGTTCAAATCTCACCATAGTCCAACAACTGTAATTAAAGTCTGCTCAGCATAGTAGCAGTAGAAACCACGGGTGGGCTCTGTGGGGATTGAATAAATACAAATGCGCCTGAGCAAGCGTCTGCAATAGGGAATTTCTAGATGCCGTAGTTGACACGTATCCTCGAATACGGCTGGCCAGCTATACAAATATATTCATACATAGAAATTCAGTACTCTTTTCTTTGTAGTACTATTAGATAAATTAATAAATTATTAATACTTGTAAAATCTAATCTCAAAATTAAAAAAAATATATAATTTAAATACGATTTGATTTATCTTGTATTTCTCTTATTTTTGTTTAGAATTGTCTATTTTCATTTTCCCTCTGGTCTCTCTCTTTCTCTCTCTCTTTCTTTCTCTCTCTCTCTCTCACACACACACAAACGCGCACACACACATATTCTCTCTCTCTTTAACTAACTTTTCTTACTTCATAATTCTCTCTTTTCCAATCTTTGCTTTCATTTTTCTTATCTTTTTGTCACTTTCCATTCTTTGAATCTAGTTCAAAAATATTCCCCCTGCATTTTGTCTAATTTCTAATCCTCGTCTGCTTGTCTTCATTTTCTATTTATCACTCGTTGCTTCTTCACTTCACTATTTCTACAACGCCGTAATTTGGTTTTCTCTTTCTGTCTCTAACGCGAAATCTAACACCATTAATAAACGTTTCAAAATATAAAGTCGAGTCATCTGGCTCGCGTACCTCCTTCAAGTGCGATGCAAACGGAACACACAAAGCATTTCATGTAATTACAACGGTAATTATGACGATTAGTCAGCGTAAAATGAACATAATGATTTCTTTGTCAAGCCTAACGTGATTTAAGGTTCAGTAAACTTTGTTTAGGTTTGTCTTTTTGACAAGAAGTTCATGTCGGTACGATGTTACATAAAATAACTGCGTCAATTTGATGCCGTTAAGTGTCAGAACATTTGAAGAATGACACTGATTATTTAGAAAATAGAATTAAGGAATGCGACATCTAAAAAAAAATAACATGCGTACGAATTGAGACAAAAGACAGAGGAAAGAAAGTCAACCTTATTCGTCACAGAAGTCATAGCATGATTGATATGAACAGAAGATGTGTAAATAATGAGATATCAACTATTATTTTAAATTGATACACACATATACGACGGAGAGCTATCTTTATTTATTAAAATTTCTCGAATACGCGAGAAAAAATGTCCTCTTGAACTGATTTTTGTTCTCTCCAAGCTATACAATAAATGCATTGCTGCTTTTTGCTTTCCTACATGTTGGAAATCCTTTTCTGTAGTTCGAATAATTAAGAACTCGGGCTAACCGTCTGATATTTCTAACGATCCATCTATTAGCTTTCTACATCTTTATAGCAATGTACTAGATGCCGTAATCAACTCTGAACTGGTTAAGACTCTGTCCTCTCAGAGTCTTCTTTCAGATAAGCAATATGGCTTCCGAGTCTCTATGTCAGCTTCTGATGTATTAGCGATTATTGCTGAAAGAGAATATCTAGACAAGAATAGTGAAATTCGGGCTGTTGCATGGGATATCTCGGAAACATTTCTATCAGTAACTATATTTCTGAGATGAGGTATTATGTACACTATTTATATTATTCGGACTATTGTCCTCATCTTTGTCGCCATATTTATTACAACTTTTCGGCCGTTGTACTCTACGGCCTTTCAGCATCTGTGTATATTTCTGAGATGAGGTATTATGTACAATATTTACATTATTCGGACTGTTGTTCGCATCTTTGTCGCCATATTTATTACAACTTTTCGGCCGATGTACGCTCTGGCCTTCTTCAAGTTGTTGGAATGTCGAACTGAACCCTTTATTTCTGGGTAGACTGTTCTAGTTCCACGTGTTATGTTTTAATGGATGTCAGTTGTCAGTTATCACTTGTTAATTCCCCTCTCCAAGTTCTCCACTGACTTAACCGGGTATTGAAATCACATTCTTTGGGTACTGTCACTGGATCTAACTAACGCCTTTGAGGATAAAGCGAAATGTCCCAAAGCGTGTTTTTAAAAAAGGTAAATTTGCTTAAATCCGGAACGAATTTTCGAGAAGAATAACTGATCATGCCATACGATATAAGCAATTAAGTTATTAAAGGCAAAGTCTAGACTGTATTAAATGGGTTTAAATGAGAAAGATTTTTAAATCAGAAGTTAGAATAAGAGATTCAAATTAAGATGTATAATATTCAATGAAGGAACATAAAAAATTTTCGATTTACCAGCTTTTGTAGATATTTTTAGTAAGAAATTATTTGAATATGACTTTAATAGTTTGTCAGAAAAAGATAATTCAATTGTATGATATGTAAAACAAAGTATAACGAAAGTAAAGAAATAAAAATATACGCTGGAGAAGAAATGAGAGGATGAAACGACTTTGAAGATAACAAGAGAATTTACATGCAAAATTTCAACAATAATCTTAAAAAAATCAGACTTCCTTTTTTCTTTTTTTTTTCTTGTTCTATTCCTTTTCTTCTTTTTCTTCTTCTTTTTTTCTATCTCTTTTTTCTATTTCTTTTCTTCCGTCTTCTTTTTTCTTCTTTTTCTTCTTATTGTTTTCTTCTTCTTCTTCTTCTTCTTCTTCTTCTTCTTCTTCTTCTTCTCATCATTCTTTTTCCTTTCTTCTTCTTCTATTTCTTTCTTTCTTCTTCTTCTTCTATAGGTCGCATCAGTTCAGGACGTGGCCGATCATGATTCTACAGAATACCCTATTCACCGCAACTCGGTCATCTTTGTCTTTTTATATCTCTCCTAATCCCTGTTCTTCCAAAGATCGTTTATATTCGCTATTTTTCCTCTGCACTTCTTGCCTTTAACCTGTCCTGTGAGTGTCAAATTTTCTAATCAGTCTTTCCTCATTATGCGTCCTAGAAATATTAACTCTTTCTAACTGATGTTATGTATAATTGTTTTCACTTTCTGTGGAACTTCGTCATTGCTCACATGTTTAGTCCATGATATTCTCAGCATCCTTCTGTAGAACCACTTTTCTTTCGCTTCAAGCTTCGTCTCATTTGAGAGGAGATTGTCAACCGTTCACTGTCATATAAGTGGATTAATATTACATAATATTTCTGTACCCTTTTCTTTTCTTTTCCCTTAATACTTTGCTTAGATTTTGGAAGGCAATTTTCGCTATTCAAATGCGCCTTCGAATTTCGGTTTTGCCTTCGTAGATATCAAGATGTGTGTACATGCTTAATTTTGGCATCTTCAGTTTATATTTCGCATGTTAATTTCTTTCTTTTATTGACAACTATAGATCCGGTCTTCTAATGATTGTTATTTCTTCAAATGTTTATGTAAAGTCAAATAAAAATGGACAATATTTGTTATTTCTTGCTATACTCTATCTATCTATCTATCTATCTATCTATCTATCTATCTATCTATCTCAGTTTATTTCCATTTATCTCTGTTTATGCATAGCCATAATGCTGTTTATATATGATTATTCTTATCGTTTGAATTCAGTCTATTAATCTCCCTACTTATTTGACTTTCAATCTATTCACATAATATCTACTTAGCAGGATATAATCATATGTTGATAAAAAGAACAACTTATGTGCAAGTATATAGCCTTGGGGAAAACTGTATTAATGCAAATAGATCTAGAAGAGTGACCGTTGTTGACAACTTTCATTTCACGATTTGATAAGAAAGATTGAATCAGTAAAATAATTCATCCATAAATATTATGCCTTTTCAATTAAAAAAAAGTATGCTAAACCCTGTCAAATGCTTTCGAGATATCCCGTGCAACAGCCTCTTACCTATAGCTTGATAGTCTCTTTCAGCAACATCAGCAGTTGACATAAAGAACCGAAATTATCTGAAATAAGACCCTGCAAGGTTAGAGACTTAACCAGTTCAGAGTTGATTAGGGTCTCTAGTAACTGACCAAAAAGAGATAGAAAACTAATAGATCGATAGTTACAATGATCAGAGGGTTGGCCCGATTTCTTAAAGACTGGAACTACAGAAAAGAATTTCAATATGTAGGAAAGCAAGATGTAGCAATGCATTTATTGTATAGTTTGGAGAGAACAAGAGTCAGTTCAGAAGAAGACTATTGCATGGATATCATTACGACCACATACTTTGTGGTGATCCAGTTTAGAGATGATAGCAGAAGCCATAGACAGAGTTGGATGAATATCACTCAAGAGAGACTTATTTCTAACTCAAAATTCAAGCAAGTGTAGAAGTGCATTGAGACAAAGTTACTCTAACTGAGTCTGAGAATAGGAAGAGAATGATAGTTTTTATAAGGCATAACAAGAAAAAAATGATTTATGACAGTTATACTGTATCCATCATAAAAAAGTCAGCATGTGAAATTAGTAAACCACATGTAACACCTCGGTGTATATATCAACTATAAAAAATTTATTAGAGGGTTTACGGAAAAATTGAATATAGAATAGGCTGAAACTGAAGAGCACATGTAAGTCGACGAGAAAATATTGACATAATCAAGATGACGATGGTCTAAACTATGTCACATAAAATGTTAAGGAAGTCTCTTATATATTGGAAAGTTCAGATAAAGAGTTAGCGGCCATGAGAAAGGTATTTTACTGAAAAAATCGTTTTAAAAGAAAGATTTTATAAATTTCAACCGAGAGTTCCAATGGCTACTCTGCTATTGGAACCAGAAACACTCCATATATGTAAACGGTTAATATTACCATTGCCAGGGATTCTCCAAATGTCCTATTTTCCTTTGTCACTTCCAAATCAATTGTACGTCGTTGTCATGTAGCGGAATTCAGGAAGATTTCCAGTTATGTGGTCCTGTTTACCCGGAGGGCGAGACGAAATTTACGTACGAATGATTTTGTTAAGTTCAGCAAGAAAGAATGAAAATGATCAACTTTCTACAAAGGCTGTTTTCTGAAACAAACGAACATAATTAGTGTTAAGACCTTAGACAACAAAGAATGTTAATTGATTAACAGCTGATGCCAGCTTCAAATTTTGTCCTTATTTATTTATTTGTTCCAGTTTTTTCTCTGACATTTATTTTTAATTTCTTATTACTTATTCTGTAAAACATTCCATGTATTTTTCTTCTACATTCTTGATTCCTCTTTTTGCAAATTTGTTCCTTGTTTTCTTTTTTTTTTGTTTCTTAATTTCTTTTTTATTTGTTTTTTTTAATTTCTTTCTTTTTTGTTCCTTATTTTCTTTCTTTTTTGTTCCTTATTTTCTTTCTTTTTTGTTCTTTAATTTCTTTCTTTTTTGGTCCTTAATTTCTTTCTTTTTTGGTCCTTATTGTCTTCCTTTTTTATTCCTTAATTTCTTTCTTTTTTGTTCTATATTTTCTTTATTTTTGTTCCTTATTTTCTTTCTTCTTATGTTCCTTTACATTTTTCTTTATTTCTTTCTTTTTAACATTTAATCTTTTCTATTTTTTCTTCTTTCCACAGTGTTCTTTCCCTTTTATTTTCATTATTTGTTTTTCATTCCGAAGTAAAATTACTTGTTTTCTTTTCTTATTTTTCTATTCTTTGCCTGACATTTTATTTAAATTTATTCTTAGTTCGTTTCCTTTTCCTTCATTTTTATTATTCCTATATTCATTTTTTTTTCTTTCGTTTTTCGTCTTCTTCCATTTTAAACTTACTTTCATGGTATACTATATTTTTGTTTTCTTTTTATTGTTTTCACATTTTTTTTACTTTGTCTTTATCCTTTACACTTTCTTTCTCAACGTTTTTTTTTTCATTTTATCCCCTTTTTCTGTGTCATTTCGCATTCTTTCCATTAGGGTTTGTCCATTTTCCCCATATTTTTCCTTATTTCATATTTTTCTTTTATAATTCTTCAATTTTAATTTTTTATTCTTTGTCGATTTTCTCACTTAATTATTTCTTCCTTCTTATTATGTTTCGGTTTCGTTTATTTTTTCTTCTCTTTGAAAACGTCTTCATTTCCATATCCTTCTTTTTCTGTTATTTGTTTCTTTCGTACCAAAGTTTTTGTTTATTTAATTATATATTCAGTTTTATATTGGATTTCCAGGTTCCATTTTCTTTTCCTTTTTCTATCTGCCATTTTTCCTTTCGTTGTCATGCATTTTTTTAAATATTTTTTTCTTCTTGCTTGTATCTCGTTTATTTTCTTTTTTGGAAAAATTCCAAAATATATATTTCTTTTTTCTTTATTGCCAATTCCTTATTATATTTTCTTTCATTTACCTCCTGTTTCTTCTATTCTTGGATTTCCTTATTGCATTTTGTCTCTGTTTTTTTCTTCATCTCATTTTCTCTTGTTATCCAGTTTTTTTTATATCTCTTTTTATTGTTACATGTCTTAGTATTTCAAAATTGAATGTCACGCATGGCCGCAACAAAAAGTGCAGCTTATGGATCTTGTCTAAAGCTATTCGCTAACGTAGTAAACTTCAATCATCAGTGAATGGCACAATATTTCGAAACCATGTCAGTTTCAGTTCGGCAAAATATGTTTGCAATAGAGAAAGGTTAGCTCGTATTTCAGACAATTCACTGGTCTAGTAGGACTCCCAAACAGTGTATGTCTTTATTTTGTTGCCCTTTTCACAATCATGGTCATGTTATATAATCTTCAGGTTTTTGCTCGTTCCTTGAATTCTCTTAAGCATTTCAACAACGTTATAATTAAACATTTTTGGCGTAAATAACATAGGATATTTTTTCTGTGAACGTACGTGCACCGTATAATTTTAAGGTACCATAGGTCTCAATATTTTAATTCGCAGACAATAAACACATGGTTTAATCATTGTGATATTTCAAGAGAAAACACTTGAGTGAAGTTATTTTACTTTATTTAAGACTTTGAATGCAGAATTGCCATTCTCCTAGACTGGCTGCCAGCCAAGACTAAAGGACCACATCTGCTGCTTAAATAACAGATTTAATCCGATTGATATTATAACAAAAATGTCTGTATTCTTTAAACATATATCTTCTATTTTCTAGTGTGACCTTTCAAATTGAATTTGGCCTAATTCATCAAATCCAGTACAACTAATAAATTTCCAAACCTGGCTCTCAGCCAACCAGAATTGGCAGCAGATGAAGTTATGGCATTAGCGAAAGTATTATTTTTTCAACTCTCGAACAAATTTACCAGGTGATATATACACATTTATATTTTTCATAAGATTTTCTGTTTTTTTTCGAAATAAGTTAATCTGAGCAAAAGAAATGAGGAATTTTTCTATGCTGATAATAATTTGAATTATACAATACTCTGTAATCTATTCATATGTATATTAGAGCTTATCTTCCCGTCCACGCGTAATTGCGATATGTTTGATGTTTGTCTAACTTCCTGCTAGTTCTCGTCATATCTAAGGCCACCATTGATATGCATTCATACACCTCTAGCAATTGTCAGTAAGAACTGAGTAAGAGCACTTGTGATATAAAATTAATTTTTAACGAGAATTCGTCAGTTACTCCAACGTGACTGGGACAGTTTGCTACATTCGTTTATTATGCAGTTTACCTTTACAGCTCAGATGTGGCTTGGGCTGTTTTGCGTTCTATATTTTATCAATCTTCGCTTCGATGTATTTTCTCCTGATAAACGTTTATTTTTTCTCCATTTCACATTAGCAAAGAACTTTTTTAACAATGTCTACGATTTTCCGTCCGCGCTGTATTTTAAAAGCATTTAAGTTTACAATTTTCTTTCCTAGTTAATTTCTTCAAGATTCCTTCGTTTATTGTTTTTATTCTTTTTCGCATTGTATTATTATTATTATTATTATTATTATTATTATTATTATTATTATATAATTTGATTTCTCTTGTGAACACATTTTCTTTCAGATCCCAACCAGTGACATAAGGATAGAAATCACTTAATTATATTTTCTACTGATCATATTTGTAAAAATGAACCTAAGATCACATGCATTTTACATGTATAAAGCTCTACGTCATTTCTGAGCTGTACTTGGGAGTAATTTTTTTTCTATTTCTTTAAGACATGGGCTACCAAGAATCCCTTGAATGGGTCAATCGGAACATTTTCCAATTAATACGATTGTTCCAATTAAAAGTGGAATTACTGATGATATCATGGTCCAAATCTCTTTGATTTCCACTTCAAGATTCTCGTACTTTGTTATATTTTTGAAAATCTCCAAAGATACATTAAAATCTATAGGTGAGGTCTGTACTTGAGAGTACAATTTTCCTAGGTGTGGTCTGTACTTGGGAGTACAATGTTATTGTATTTTTTTAAGGCATGGGCTACCAGGGATTCCTACAATGAATTGCTCTCAATTCCCTGAGGGATATTTCAAGAGACGTGTTTTTGTGTCAGAAGTTGCCAACAGATGTGGTATCTTGGAAGCAAGAGAAAATAATAATAATAATAATAATAAGTACAGCCCACACATTACGAAGGGATTTATCTATGTAATTTTTAATTTTTTTTTTTTCTTGTCAGTGGAAAGTGTCATGATGCCATTTCTAAACTTAGGTCCCTAGGCGGGACCCGGAAAGAAATGTATAAACGTCAGAAATCAAAGAAAATAATAATAATAAAAATAATAATAATAATAATAATAATAACTGTTATTATTATTATTATTATTATAATTATTTTGCCTCATTATCTTACTTTTATAACACTTGTTCGTTTCATAACTCGTAAATCCTCATTTACTTTACTTTTTCCTTTTGTTTTTGACTGTCTTTTCTCCCCTTATCAATTTATTGTCTATTATTATAATGTACATCCATCGCTCCCACATTTAGCGAAAACAACAAGTACTAGACAGAAAATCTCCCAACGAAGAGACATCAGCAATTAATCCCGAATAAATTGGTAGTTCACTGGGCAGCTGAGACAAAACAAATCCGGGCTCGAAAGTGCCTTCTTATAATTATCCAATCATTAAGACTCGATAATTAAAACAGAAAGACTATTTTAAATATTCACTTTCCTGGCACTTTTAACCATCATCATCATCAGCAGCAGCAGCAGCAGCAGCAACATCAGCAGTAGAAACCATTATTATTATCATCAATATTTATATAGAAACAGTTTGTGAAACAGGAAATATACGAAGAAACCAGAATGTATATGTTAATGGTTTATTACACAAACACATATAGCCGAGTTCGAATTTCAGTCGAATCCATTACATTCACTTCTGTGCTAATAGCCTTGGGAAAGTTGTGAATTCTCTTCTTCTCCCTCCAGCTATGGGTAAATAGCAGGACAGACTGCGTTCTGTAGCCATGGATGGCAGCTGGTCTAGGAGAAAGACAACTCTGAATTGAAAACCTGCGGAGGTTCTTTCGGGACCCTGTGGCACATAGTGCATCAGGTCTCTGAATTCGGCCCTTCAAAAAGAGTGAATCGTCCTGCACGAAACCTTCACCACTATAATCAAATCTCATGTGCTGTTGTCGGGCTGTCGGTTTCCTAGGAACTGATCTGCCTGACCCTCATACGTCGTCGATATATATATATATATATATATATATATATATATATATATATATATATATAAATGACAATAGGAAAACTGTAATAGTTGCCGAAGCGTTTCGTCCAATGTGTACTTTCTCAAGGCAAATTACGAAATGAATTTATTTACACAAATTAACTAAATAATAACAAAAACAAAATGTCCTTAGCAACTGGAAGAATTTAGAGAACGCTATTTTCATACTGTTAACTGAAAATTACGTCAATTACTTTTTCCCTATTCCACCTTTCATAACAGAATTACTACTCTCCCAAACAAACGTACACAACAGTATCGTGAAATCAAAAGAAAATAGTTGAATCCGCCAACACAGCAATAATAACAATATCTACACACGTGACAGTAATTGACCTAATAATTGTCATTTATATTTATAAATATTGTCTTTTTTTACAGATTAACTCTGCTAAATTTTATATATATATATATATATAAAATCATCACACACACACACACACACACACACACACACACACACATATATATATATATATATATATATATATATATATATATATATATATATATATATATTCATACACCTTTCATTAAATAATATAGACAAGTGTTGTCTATTTATTTTATGTAAATTCATTGACGAAGAAAGAAATTCACAATATTGATCCATATTTTTTAATACAATCTAAGCTTTCTGCCTTGCTCTATCTTTACACGCAACAAATGAAGCCAAAAATTATGGAGGCCATATTTAGCAAGGAGCTTTTAGCGCTCACGTTCCATCCTTGAAATAGGTAAAAATTCAAATGCATGTACGCAGCGTTGTTAGTAAGACAAGACTTTCCAATTTGCGAAGCGTTACTAACCTTTCGCTACTATAGCGATATTTTCACAGAAATGTTCAGACGAGATACATTACATAATTCCATCAGGACATTACTTCTTACCCTTACTCTGACGCCACTCCTAACCATGTCACGTACACAAGAACGACATTCTTATTCACTCCGTATAACTTTCGAAAATAGGAAGTTCCACTTAACTTATTCCACAGAACTGTTAACGTTTGGGACAAATTCTTAAGTGGCTATTTCCCCGACACCTCTTGAAATTAAGAATCAGCCGTTATCTATCCTACATATTCTCATAAAATAAACTTTTTACCTCCTCTTTTTATGCTCTTACTACAAATTCACCCAGTAAACACTCTAAAATGAGTGGATGCTGGGCCCTCTATTGGGTATATTTTGTAGTAAGATAAATATTTGATTAATAGACGAAGCTTCGACAATTATTATTACTATTGTTATACTTAGTTTTTTCTTAATTTGTTCTGCTTGGTTCATTGATTAAAAGGCTGGGCTACGATAAAGCAATAGAGAATATATGCAATCTGCATAAATTTTGATGTCAAGTGATACATAACATTTACAATGTTTATATTATATGAGATTTTTGATATCTTTCGGTTTCACTCTGAGGTCAGTTGTTAGTATACGAGAGATTTTTTCATGTGATGCTGAAATCATATATCCTATCTGCTTTTGTGGATCTGTATTAATTTCAAGCAGCCACAGAATTTATTTTTCTCTCTTCCCTGAGGCAGTTACAACTCAGTAGTAAAAACGAAGACGTCGAGAAATGTAAACAGTTTAAAAGTTTATTTTTTACATCTGTTACCGACGTACGCTTTCGTTCGCCCTTTGCATTTCCATGTATACTATAAACGTTTTTCGAATGCTGAGTCACTATAATGTGGAACGTAGTCGACTCATTTCCATTCTCCTTTTTATTTACATGAAGTCTTTCAACATTGTCCTCGGCATAGAAAATCTTATTTATTTTCTCATTTACCTGTTCGTATCTTTCGTTTTAACCATTTCCCTATCAATTAATGCAGTACTTATTCTTTTACGTGCCGTGTGCCTTCAGGAAATAGGTGATCATAGCTCTCCATTTCTCCCATCCTTTGTAGCTCTCAATATTCTGTTCTTTTGCTACTTTTCCCAAACACTCATCCTTCATCAACTTGCTTAAGCACGCTAGGTATGTCATGCGTTGCTTTCCCTGATCTCTTCTTCACTCTAAACCCCTTGAGAGTATCAGATTCTCTAACCCTTATTTCCGATTACGTGTCCCAGAAATTTCAACTGCCTCTTCCTGATGTTAAGTATAAGCTTCATACTTGTTTGCATGTTCTCCAAAGCCTCATTATTGCTTACATATTCGGTCTATGGTATCCTTAGCATCCTTCTGTAGAACCATATCTCCACTGCCTCGAGTCTCTTCATCTTCAACATTCGCTGTCGTAAAGGAGGACAGATATCACACAGCAACTCAGTACTCTTTTCTTTGTTACCAATGAAATCCTCCTGTCTCGTAATACTCTGGCTAGCTTTTGGAATGCGTCTTTGGCCATCCAGATACATCTTCAGATTTCAGCGTCCCACCTGCCCTCCTCTGTTAGAACACTTCCCAAATATTTACGTTTCCGTACTTGCTTGATTTTAGTTTAGGAGGGCTTGGAAAATCGGATACTCACAGGGCGGATAGATGGAAAGAGTTACAAGGGAAAGCAACGCGTCATATAATTAACAGGTTTAAGCAAGTGGATGGAAGAATAGGGTCTGGGAGAAATAACAAAAAGACAAAAATTATTGAGAACGACAATATTCAGGAGGAGGTGGAGAGCCATGATCTCCTACGTCCTGAAGGGACATTGTACATAAAAGAAGAAATGGTGAATCAACGGTTCATAGTAGAGACCCATGTTTTTGCATACTCCTTTAATTTTTTAAATATGAACACAATCTCAACACGAAACCTTTTAACTCCATATTACTTTATGTAACTGAAAGATTTTGACACGTTAGAATAATGGTTTAGTTTTTATTTTTGTATAGTTATCTCCATTTTAATTTCTAGACAAAATTTTATTATATATCAAAGAACAAGCTTAACAACTGCGATATTTTAATAATTGCATTTATTTCTAACATAGAAAGAATTTGCAATGTTATACTGATTATTATTTCTACTCAAATTACATTTACGATGATGTAGCAACAGTGAAGAGTGCTTTTTAGTTCTGGAATGAACATAATCTTAATCAACATCAATGAAATCATTATTATTGTAATATTAGTATTAGTAGCAAAAAATGGCGTCATATTAAGTCTTCTAGCAGAAGTTTCAGTTAGAGATGTGTTATAGTATTTATCTAATACGAGACACCACTGCCCTTGCACAAAATCGCGCCAATCATCACCCACTTCGTTTAATGTGTGGATCCCCAGAGCGTACTCCGGGGCTAGGAACAAAAATTGCCCAAAACCCCGCAACCGTCGTTTGCGCTGGCCTGGGTGAGAGAACCTATCCCACTCTCTGGGGCAATGAGAGGGTGTGGTGTCGGGCAGCTTTTACCGAGTTCTAGGCACCTCTCAGTAAAATTTTCCTTAGTTGTGACTCTGTCTTTTGACGGAGTCGCCCCTGCGTGCACTCTGCCCAAAGACAGAGACGCAACTGAGAGATGATAAATAGATGTGTTACAAACTAATCGAGAGAGTACACTACCGTATTTGCCGAAAACGAAATATTGTTTCTTTCACAGCATAGAATCTATATATTGTGCTCAATTTTTCGTTTTGGGCGAAATCCGAAGTCGGCAAAATATTCCGTGATAAATGTTTTTAAAAGATTACACTTCCTAAAATAATTTTAAAACCGATGGTCGAAGAAAAAAATGTAATTTAACAATAGCGAGACACATTCTTTGTGAGTTTATGAAATTGCGCGTGTATGTGTTTACGAAACAGACAGTGAGAGAGAGAGTGAGAATGTGACTGCTGAGTTTCGAGAAATATGTAGAGAGTGAAAAATTCAGAAAGGTATATATATGTGTGTGTGTGTGTGTGTGTGTGTGTGTGTGCGCGTGTGTGTGTGTGTATGTATCTCTTTAGCGTGCAAAGAAATAAATAATCTCAAATAAGATAGACAATTTAGAAATAGAAAATAAAGTTACAGGGACAAACTCGTTGATTTATTAAATAAAATTCGTGGGCGGATGGACAAGGGCAGAATATCATAAAATCTGCAAACAAAAACAAACAAAAAAAAAAGAAAAGAAAATAAGTGAGAGAAACGAAAGATGAAGCGTAGACCGTCCGACATCAGACGTCACTTTTGTTAGACGGACGCACGTCTGGCGGCAATCAGCGGTTAAACATGGAGTATCTCAGCAAGTCTTCTACTGTAATTTCGTAAGAGATTAAAAGATTAACACTTCTGGATGTGCCGACAATTTATCAAGGTCGATACATATATATATATATATATATATATATATATATATATATATATATATATATATATATATATGAGCATTTAAGCAACAATCATTCTTTCATGCACACTTTATTGGATACGACAGACAAAGTACTTTGATTTAGTTTTTATACAATTTCACATTTGAATCTTTTTATAACGACCTAGTCAAAGACCTGATCTAAATTCAATCGAAAATTTGTCTTTCAGGTTAAAGAAAATACTACAAGCAAGAATTCTAGGTTATATCGAGAAATTGTGGGAATTTTACCAAGAATAATGTTCAAAAACTGACGCTCACTTCTTATATTGTTAATTAATATCATAATTCCAGCTTGATATTTTTTTTTAAAAAATGGTTCTAATTCTTTAAATAAGAATGACCCTATCTGGAAAAAATGATATAATTTTTTGAATATTATCTTAAGGCTTCACTTAGTTTTTGAGCATCAATGTGTGTCTGTGTTTCTGCGTTTTGAACAATAAAAAATTCGGAAAAATTAAAAAAATTAAATTTTCAGACACACTATATTCTGTTTTTACGTTATTTTACAAGATACAATTATTTATATGCAAATGCTCAGTTTATAATAGACACTATTAATTAAATTTACCAACAATAATAATTAATTTTCGGGCTTATTCCATTTCATAATATATATATATATATATATATATATATATATATATATATATATATTCAGTAACATATATTTTCTTCACCGTTAGTACGTTAGCATCGTGATACCAATGAGGAAAGAAAAATCATGTTTATAAATATTTAATCGATAGCCCTGTTATATTGCATCAAGCCATATTTATTAGCACCAACACTTAATGTGATATGTATGTATATATATATATATATATATATATATATATATATATAGAGAGAGAGAGAGAGAGAAGAGAGAGAGAGAGAGAGAGAGAGAGAGAGAGAGAGATAAAGAGCGCTTATCCCGTAAATATACAACAATCGTATTTACCGCACCTTGATGACAAGATGGATTCAGTGTCTCATATGATCTCCGCTCACAACATCGACTGTCTGTTCTGATGACCTGATAAATTGACTCGTTTGACCCAGTTACGATGCGTCTGACTTTCACTTTAAACGATGCTTTTTATGTCAATGGGTGTATATTTGCAGATCGATGACTGCAAAATCAGATGGATTTCAGTGTATTTTATAAAATGATTTGATTGATTGGTTGCACAGATCAAGCGGTGAAATATGATATGATATTATGGAATCATTCCATCAATTTCTTTGCTATTATCTTCGTTAGTCGATTTTAATAGCTTTCATCAATCAGCTTTCACATACCGAAGTTTTCGTGTATCACTGATATATATAACATGCATCCGTTTACCAAGCACAATTCTACAGCAATTGAGAAATTTGGATGTTGTGTTCATTCTCTGCTTAAACGGTTTGAAATGCATACGTCAGAGTTTTTCCATAACCAAACTGCCATATGTTCTCAGACACAACTACATTACCGACGTTTTCGGGCGAAGCCAGTTATTACAACTGGAGAAGGGTGAAACTATTAAATGTTTTATTGAGGCTAACTGGAACGTCACTTTATATATCCAGTGTTTACACAGACATGTACACACACACACACACACACATATATATATGTGTGTGTGTGTGTGTGTATCCTTGCTTGAACCGGCATTAAATGCTCTGAATGGAGCGGCTTGGTGATAGTATTCGTGGCTCGTGTGTGCACAGTCCTATGGGTAAGGAGAAACTCGGATAATTTCCACCACGGAATATGTTATCCAGCGGCGCTATATCGAGTCTAATTAGCTACCTGATCGTAACCGAGGCCCGTGGATAAATTTTCTATGATGTTTGCCTGATAACGTAACTGTCCGGGTTTCAATTCTCGGTAGTGGATGCGCACTGTTGCTGAGTCCCAGATATAGGACGAAACGGCCGTCCAGTGCTTTCTGCATTCTGTTGAGGTTTCTTCTAGACTCGATAAATTACTTAAAAAGGAAAATAAAATCATGTTTGCTGTGACATTCTTCAATAATTCAACGCTTTTATCCACTGTGCTAAGTGTCCTTTAGTGCACTAATGAGGGCTACAAATCTCTCCAAAGCTGAACAAGTGAACAAATGAATACAATATGAAAAACAGTAATACAGAGGGCAAGAGAAAATAAAATTAACAAATAGGGTGTAAAAAAATGTAATATGAGCTCTGGAAAAAAAATAGGTGTGATCCCTAGCCTCTGCGGAGTGAAGAAAACCTTGGAGAGTTATCAAGGAGAATTAAAAACTGAGATATGCAAAGGCATGGTATAAAATAAAATAAAATGCGATTTTATATTTTAGAATAAAAACACTATGCAGCTGACATTATATGAAGAGTATCTATTTATGATTTATGACCTGCCTATTGCCTTTAGCTTGAAACAAACTGGCGCCTCAACTTTCATATATATATATATATATATATATACTTTATATATATATATATATATATATATATATATATATATATATATATATATATATATATATAATGTAAGCGGATATTGATGTTGATAGTCATTGTTTGAAGCTTGGGTTTATGAGTGAATATAAACTAAATAACGAGATATTAGGAACTGTATTTAATTTAATTTATAGTTCAAACAGTACTCAATGTACTTAGAGCTATGAATTAAAAAGAGTATGACAATGTATCAAGAATATCTATCTCTCTATCTATCTATCTCTCTATCTATCTATCTATCTATCTATCTATCTATCTATCTATCTATCTATCTATCTATATATATATATATATATATATATATATATATATAGATAGATAGATAGATAGATAGATAGATACATACATACTTCACATGTTGTCAGCTGCATAGTGTTTTTATTTTAAAATCATATTTTCTTCTAAATGTTTAATTCAGTTTTCACTTGCAAAACAGGAATTGTTCTTACAAACTAAAATATATATTTTGGCTTTCTATATTCCACAAAACTCTGTTAAGCCATGAAAAATAAATCCAATTCATACAAATGATTTAAAGCTTTAAAGATTTATTGTAGATTTATTGTAGATTTATATATAATACCACCAATCATCCCAAAGGCAATAGTACCACATTGCAGTATCTGAACTAGTGTAGAGAAAACAAAATAAAGATCTACTTTGAGTGGGCTGATTTACAATCTAACAGTCACCAACTGTTCTAATATATGGTTAAAAAATAAATAAATACTGATCTCTGTCAGATCTGGAAGTTAATTTGTTTCACTTTTCCTCAGCAGCATTTTCCTTCAAACAGTTGTTTTCATTCAATCCACCCTAAAGAAATTAATACACTTTGGCGAATCATGTTGTTACTTAAAATATTTTTTCGCGTTGTCCCATTCTTTCTCGTCGGGATATTGTTATCCTCAAATTCACTTAAAACGATGAAGCTAGGGATATTGTTATGAGATGGCTTAAGTTGAAGTGTAAATCCACGAATTACCTTTTGTCTTTGGGGATACCGACGCCGGATATGTGCATGTGTGGGAGAAAAAAAACAAAACAAAACACTATTTACATTACCCAGACTATTATCCTCGTCTTTGTTGTCATATTTATTACAACGTTTCAGCCTTTGTACGCACCGGCCTACTTCAGGTGGTTAGAATGTCCAACTGAACCCGTTATTCCGCTCTTTAGGGTAGACTGTTCTAGTTCCACGTGCCATGTCTAATGGATGTCAGTTATTTCCTGTTAAATCTCCTCTGAAAGTTCTTCCCTGCTATAATCCAGGTATTGAACTGACACTGTTTGCGTCCTGACGCTGGAACTAACTAATGTCTTTATCCACTCTGCCATGTGTCCTTGAGGAAACGTTGTGATAAACATGGCGACAAAGATGAGGACAATAGTTCGAATAATGTAAATAGTGTACATAATACCTCATCTCAGAAATATCGACAAAAAAAAAACAAAAAACAATGGACAGATGACTACATAATGAACCACACGAGAGGAGTATCTGTGCATTCTTTCACAAATCACAGCATAAATGCAAGTTCCTGGGCGACAAGTTTCGAACAACAAATTGAAAATTTACGTCTCTTGATAGCATTAAATCCCCCCACTTCATTTCATTATATAATGTAGCCTAACAATGTATATATAAAAAAAACCAAATTAACTGACACGAATGTGAGGGATTTATATAGCAACAAGTATTTATAAACAAAATTACAATTGTTGATAATTTAAACAAAAAATTAAATTTAAAAGACGCTCAGAAATATTCATCAGATTAACTTTAAAGTTAATCTGATGAATATTTCTGAGCGACTTTTAAATTTAATTTTTTTTTTAATTTATGCCTAATTAACGAAAGTGAGTAAATGATTTTGCTGACTATTTTTTTATGCAAGCCTTATTTAAATGATTTTATCATGTGATATATTTATGCATTATATATTTTTAAAAAAAAATAATAACAGGTTTTATATTTAATTATTTTAATTTATTTTTTAAAATGTTTATAGTCATGTATGTTGGCTTTGGATAAAGTAATTCTTTCCGGAAATGTGATATTTTGATAAATCCGAGGTGCAAATTTGTATGGTGACAAGATTTGATAGTGGCACTATCGGAAATTTTTAGACTTTCTCTTTTGGCATTTTTAGATTAAATTTGTGGTTGAATTTATTTCTATGTACAACAAGGGCATCTGATGAAACGTTGTTTATAGGCTTTTTTTTGTGTTTATAGATAACCTATTTTTTAAATATAGGCAAGTTTCCCAAATTTACTGGGAAGAGCAGTTGTGACAGTTATTTTGAATATACTTGCTTCATAATTATTATTGTGACGTGTATTTCTGGATCTGATTAAAAGAAATGGTGAAAATATATGTTTTCACCATATATTTTAATCACATTCAGAAATACACTTATGCTTAAATATTTATTGGATAAAATATTCGACAACATCATTCACACACTTACATTTATTAGATATGAAATTACGTTACTTAGCATATGTATGTATATATATATATATATATATATATATATATATATATATGCTAAGTAACGTAATTTAATATCTAATACAGGAAAGTGTATAAATGATGTTGCCGAATTATATATATATATATATATATATATATATATATATATATATATATATATATATATATATATATATATATATATATATGAGGAGGCACGGTGGAGTAGTGGGTAGCGGCGGAAAGCCGAGTTTGAATTCAGTCGAATCCATTACATTCACTTAACTACTAGTAGTACCCTTGGAAAAGCAATAAATCATCTTCTTCTCTCTCCAGCTATGGGTAATTAGCAGAACAGACTGTGTTCTATAGCCTTGGATGGCAACTGGCCTAAGAGAAGGACAACTTTCAATTCAAAACCTGTGGGGGTTGTTTGGGGACCTTGTGTGTTTGGTTCTGCACAAAACCTTCACTACGTTAATCAATTCATTGGTGTGTGGGCTGTTGTTTCCTAGAAACTGCCCTCATACGTCGAATACGACAGAGCACACGGCCAGACGCACACAGACACATGCACGCACACACAAATATATATATATATATATATATATATATATATATATATATATATATATATATATATGTATGTATGTATGTATGTTAAGGCTGTTTTATGTAAATACATTCTTTTATAGGTAAAATATTTAAGTAAATGCTCTGTTTATCATAAATCGAACCTGTATCCTATACGAAACCGTCATATAGTCTGATATGCCTTAACTGATTGAGTCACAGTGGATCGTTCAATTCATAATGTGTGACGTCGTTTGTTTACATTTGGATACGCTTTGAGCAGGTATGAATGTACGTGAGAGATTCATGTAATATTTTAGTTTCAACATAGTAAAATCGACCTTACTAATTGAACGATCCTCTGTGGCTTAATCGGTTAAGTCACGTCAGGCTATTTGATGGTTCCGTATAGGATAAAGTTTCGATTCCTGTCGGAGGACGAATACTTTCTGTGAAAATTTCTCGGACATTCAGGCTGGTAAATTTTTACTTTTATATATATATATATATATATATATATATATATATATATATATATAGAGAGAGAGAGAGATAGAGATAAAATGATGATAAGAAAAATCGTTTAGTGAAAATAACTGGAAAAAGAACTTCATCTTTTATACATTTTAAAGTCGTTTTGAATAATACTTGTCCTGGCCACAGAAGGTAGGAATTGTTTCAATAACATTTACGATTTCAAGTAAGCCCATCTTCATCTACAAACACTTTTAATAATTTCACCGTATAAAATGTGTAAAATCAGTGACGAAAAAGCAATTTATTTTTAATTTTGTTATTAGTCATATAGATATTAGTATTACAAATAAAATTGTTCAGTATCGAGTTAACTGGTGATGTAATTCTTGAAAATGATAATACAGTTATCCATAAATCCGATCACAGAAAAGAACATGAGTTTACAAGTTGTGATGATGTGATTAAATGCAATATTTTCAGAAGTGTTATTTATTGTAACAATTGAAAAAAAAAACAGGCCAGTAGCGCGTTGGATGCCATATATAGAGATCCAAAACACATAAGAAAAAATAGCTGAAATTTACTCTAGGACTGTCTCTTTATTTACCATACTACACTACTTATAATACACACACATACACACAATTACTAAACATAAAGTATATATAAATAAAGGAAACATACAATAAAAATAAGGACCCCTGCCAACTTGGTTCCAAACCGTCTATATGATTACGACACGCAACAGCAGCCATTATACGACAAAAAGAAAATGGCGTCAAACTGCATAGTAAGCAAACTTTAATATCAGAGCAAAGGGTGGTAACTCTGACATTTATTTTTTCGTTCATTCAACCTCTTCATGTTTTTCTTCGGTGGATTGGGGAGGCGGAGAATTTGCTTCGTGCTGGTGGTTTCTGTAGATTAGTGTTATTTGTAAATTTCTTATTCTTATTAATATTTCTTTTTTACTTTCTGTTTTTATTTCTCTGCGATTTGTACGCTTATAAACCAAGAATCTTTTACATTTCAGTTTTTACCCTATCCAAAAATCATCTAGGAAGATAAATTCTAATTAGCTCTATTTTACTCCTATCATGTGTAGCTTCCCTGTAATTATTCCGGTTAAATTCAATTCACATTTTATTAGGAGATCGATATTTTTTCATTGAATCCCTTGGTTTCGGCCTGTATTTTAAGTTTACTTTCCTAAATTTGAAATTATTTTAAGCATATCAGGAGTAGTTCCCTTGTGGTAGCTTCTCCAATTCTTCCATTAACATAAAACGTATTTCGTTTTTTTTAGAGTAAAATATAAGTAAATATGGACGACATTGATCAAGAAGTTAGAAAATCATATTTCGATCTGTTTTTTCACTCACTCACAGGTTCTTTTGTGTAATATATGTATATATATATATAAATATATACATACATACATATATATATATATATATATATATATATATATATATATATAGAGAGAGAGAGAGAGAGAGAATGTGTATATGCATATATAAATATTTATTATATATATATATATATATATATATATATATATATATATATGTGTGTGTATGTATATATATATATATATATATATATATATATATATATATATATATATATATATATATATATGTAAATATGTGTGTGTCTTTATATATATAAAGACATATATAAATGTGTGTCTTTAAATATTTGTGTAAATGTTTTTTTTTTTTCATATCTATCGGGAATGTGCTTCGTAGCATAGAAAGGCGTTTATATATCGAGAAAGTGAGGCCAAGCAGGTATACTTAAATATTACTTGAGTTATAAAATTTACAGTTCGCCCGCTGTTAATTCCTGTATCCACACCGTTTTTATCTATAAACTCTCCATCTCTGAGATAATGAACCCCACACACACATATATGCACACACACACACACACACACACACACACACACACACACACACACATATATATATATATATATATATATATATATATATATATATATATATATAGAAATCTTATGTATAAGAAACTATACTCGCTCGGAAAACCTTCGGTATATTGATTTGCAAATAAATAAGCCAACACCAAAGTGGGGGAAAAAAAGGTATAAAAAATGTCAGCCTTCCCTGACGATCAGCTTAGTTGAAATCGTGGTAGGTTTGTTTTTGGCTTTATATATATATATATATATATATATATATATATATATATATATATATTAAATGGATCTTTCAATTATTAATCTGATATATTTATTGTTTATTTCTTTAAACGTTATATGGTCAGTTTTATTTATTTAATAAAAAGTACATTTCTTTATTTCCTTCTTCCGGCCTGAATATTCGAGAAATATTTTCCCTACAGCCAAACCGTCTTTAAATTTGATTTCTTATCCCCGAAGAACCTCTTGATCAACCACAGCCAGAATAGTGCTTTTGAAACCATAACTTTCCCGATTCTCGAAATATACATATCTGCTCAGTTTCGTATCCTTTTTCAGGAATTACTTTCTCATTTATTAATCCGACATTTTTAGTTTATTTGTTTAAGCGTCATATTTAATGGTTACCCGTATTTACTCACAATAGTGCATCTTTCCGAATATATTAAAATATTTTGTATCAAATACATACATATATATATATATATATATATATATATATATATATATATATATATATATATATATACACACACACAGATAGATAGATAGATAGATAGATAGATAGATAGATAGATAGATAGATGTATGTATGTATGTATGTATGTATAGTGTGGGCTGTACTTGTCACAACAGATTTTTGTATCTCCTTGAGGCATGGACATCGTGGAATCCCTTCAATTAGTCTACTGCAATCTTTTCCAACCAGTCCCAGGGCTCCAACTACAACAGGAATTGTTGATGTTCCCATATACCACATTTTCGACATTTCTATTTCAAGGTCCTTGTACTTTGACAGCTTTTTGAATATCTTCAAAGATATATTGCAATCGTAATATCAGTAAGGAGGCACTTTTTTGTTTGTGGTCTTTAATAACAATATCTGAGCGGTTGGCTTTGATTGTTCTGTCAGTGTGTATTGTGTAGTCACATGGAATTGTAACAGGTTCTATCTCCGTAACCGGGTCTGGGTGGTGAGCATACCATTTTCTTTCAGTTTCCTTCCCGTAGAAGTTGCTGATTTTTCAGTACAGATATTAGCCCAATCTGTCATGCCGGGTTTTATATTCAGTGGGTGCCAACACCGTGCAACCTGATACAAGATGATCAATCGTTTCTGTATATTTATCACAGAATTTGCATTTCGGGCTGACACAATATTTTAGTATATGTGCTTGATAATTCCTAGTTAGCAAGCATTGGACCTGTGCAGCAAGGATAAAACCTTCAGTTTCCGCTTTCAACCCTGCACTACGTAGCCACTGATGAGTACGGGTTTTGTCTACGTCAGCTTCTTTGGTACGGGCAGAGTATTGGACATGGAGCGGTTTTGCTTGCCAACGCTTCTGCATTTGGTCGGTTGCATTCGTCTTCGTTTTCTTTTTTAATTACTATTATTATTATTATTATTATTTAAATAATATCAAACACTGAATATCCCCTAGGTACTAATCCTTATTTCGCGATTATTAATATAGATGATTACCTATGGGATTTTAAGTGTTTGATATTCTTTAATAAATAACAATTTTGCTCTGTCTTTTGATCTAGAAGTATATCTATTGTGGTGTTTACTCATGTCTGAGTAGATGTACTGTTTATACATTAACCACTATATTTATTTATTTTTGTATACTAGCCTGAATATAAATATAATTTTAAATAAATACAGAGAGCGTCTCCTCAAATACGAACATCTACTATAAATAACAAAAAAGAAATGAAGTAGAGAAGAAGTAGAAGTGGTAGAAAAAATAAAGAAGAAGAAAGAAAGAAGTAGAACAGAAATAGCGAAGAAGAAAAAAAAAGAAGAAATAACGAAGGAGAAGAAGAAATAAAAGAGGACAAATAGAGAAGATGAAATAAAGACGTAGAACAGAAATAGCTAAGAAGAAGAAAAAAAAGAAGAAATAACGAAGGAGAATAAGAAATAAAAGAGGACAAATAGAGAAGAAGATGAAATAAAGACGTAGAAGAAATAAAGAAAAAAACATAAAGAAGAAGAATAAGAAGAAGAAGAAGAAGAGAATTCAAGGAAAAACACAATATGAACTGAAAATATAGATAAGCATAGATTTTAAGAATGTCACAAAAGTATTGATTAGATATTTTATTTCTTATAAAATTCTTCCGAAAAGGGATTTTTTTTTAGCTTATGTTTATATTTCGGAGTGTAATACATCGCTTACAGTACATGGTGTATCACATCTAAATACTTTCCTGGCTCGACGTCGCTTCACTATCACAAAGATTTACGAAAAACTATAACATTTGTGTCCACCGTCCAATTTTTGCGACGTCGGGCGTAAATAATTTATAGACATAGATCTATAATTAATAGCGTTTTTTTAAACCTATACTCAATACGGGATTTTATTTTTAGAAACCCGGTATTTTATAATATATTTGGTTTTGGTTAACTGAGATACAGTAGTTTCCGATTTTTGAAATTATACTACGTAACGGAGTGTTCTTTCTGTGCTTGTTTGTGTCTCTGCATATGTAAAGGTGGTAATACTCACTCACAGTTTTGTGGGATGCAAGTTTCCGTATATAAGCTAAACAAAACCAAGAAATACTGCCATATTTAGATAGAATGTATATCATTAAATGCACTAACGAATCTCCCTACATATTAAATTCCAAAAAACCTAACAACGGTATTCTAGCTTTCTTAAATGCTAAAAAGTATATTCACAAATATCTCGTTCAAAAACATAGTTATACAGAACGTATAGAAATCCATCATGACCCACATTATAAAATTAGGGCAAATATTAAACGTAAAATACTTTTCACGATACAAGTACTTATTTGCAACAATTATTGTATCATCTACTCAGAGATTGAAAGCATATCAATGGGTTCCCCTCTCGGACCTACTTTATCTAATTTTTAAATTAAACATGTAGAAAACAAAATGGAACCTAATTCAACCAAGCCCTCATAACACTATATTTTCGTACTAGCAAAATGTTAAAAAAAATAAAGAAAACTTCGAGAAAACAACCGTCGTACACTTTAGTTTTGAATCTAGATAAAAGAATCACTTTTTCGAATTTTTAGTAACCGATAGTAATTATAATTTTAACGTTTCTCCTCAGAAAAAACACGCAATCAGATATTCAGGTCTCTTCAATTACTATAGTAAATGTTATAATGGATACAATATAGCTGTTATGAAAAACAATTTACCGGGGCAAAATAAACTCTTCTTCGGGCAAATTTCTCTACAAAGCACTATGGAAGCTAGACTTAACAAAAATAATTTCCATTATCATGTCTGTCGTCGATGACAATACAATATTAGTCTTAAGGTAATCTAGACAAAAAAGAACAACACAAGATATCACCCTGATATAACCAAAAAGCCGTCGTTTCTTAAATAAGAACAATAATTAAAGAGAACAGTTTTCCTAATGACATGAATGATCAAGAAAAACAGACGCCCTTTCCAACGAAGGATTGACCAAGATGTTCAACAACTCCACATAGCCATTCAAATTGAGCCTGAAACCTTGTTCAAAGATGTGATGTAGAATGAAATAATCCTTATTGGAGACACACACAAAACAATCACAGTTTGGGGAAACATCACTGTCATGGCTCAAGGATTGTCATATGAATTATATGCAATCCATCTGTTGTTCTGGCTGTTGTGCAGCTGATCATGTCAAAAATACTTTTCTTCAGAGAAGAAACAGATTGTCACTGGTTAGACAGAATATTTTCCCTTCTTTGGGAATTTCTTTGCCATTGTTAAATAGTTTTTCTCAAGGCTTTTCTGTAAGAAGTTGACCTTTACACCTTTTGTGTGACTTATAGCGGTGGTCCTCATTCAAGAATAGTTTCATGATGGAAATAGCAACACCCATTTATGGCGCTAAATCACGTATTCCCTCGCCCGGGTTTTCCATCACGTGCTCCTGTAGTTGTTAGATGAATTCTGGTGTATGGAGGCAAACACATCTGCTGTGTTTTTTCCTACAAGCCACGGCACGTAGTCCCCGTTTCATATCTCCATTTCATGTCATATTGATTTGCCGGTGTTCAAATAATATTTAGCGGCGGCATTTAGCGGCACGAATCATCATGATACAGGTTATCAA
>CAHIKZ030000485.1:247500-307500 GCA_903632075.3 Acanthosepion pharaonis
ATTACTACACTATGTTATTTCTTAGAAGAATGTCACATCATTTAAATGCGTAGAAAGTCACAGGCAAATGCACAACTCGATTATCTCATCCATTTTCTGTATGAACGCTTTCATACACGCAGATAAGCACATAAATGTGCGTTCTTAATGATAATTAAGAAGCGTTGAATCGCCATAATTTACTCAGGCTCAAATAAAGTAGGCTTTTTATTTAAATGCTGGAGTTTTGCTTATCGGCCAGACCTAAATGGATTAAGATTCACAATCGAACATACACTTGATTTCATTTTTCATTCATTCCGATGCCTCTGTTTGATTTCATATCCCTGTTAAGTAATTGGGGCTTAAATTTCTTATTTGAGCCGCAAATGGCACAGGGATTCATTTTCTTTAGAGGGAAAGTAATGTAAAAAGAGATTTTATCCTTCTGAATATATAGCTCCTTGATTATCATGAAAGTTCATTTCTATTGGTATGCTCAGCGTGCATTACGGTTAATGTGTTTCAGAAAGAAAACGAAAAAGGTATTTCGGTAAATGATAGCGGGTTTTAGAAAACTAATTTAGCACAAGCATTTATCAGGCGAACATAAATTAGAATAAAACTCGATGAAAATTAAGGAAATATCTTAGGTTTTTGAAGGACTTACTCTGCGTCTCATGCAATTAGCTATTTTAATTTCTTTATGTTCTTTGTAAAATTCCCTGAAAAATCTGCAGAATTAATGTGTATGAAAATTTCAACTAATAACTCCAAATTATATCATGCAATATATTAATCTTCCGACGTGGGAAGTTTTTTTTATGACTTTTACCAATATTCCGACAATATTTTGCTTGAGGACATCTACACGGTTTCTTTTTATTATTAGATATTAATTCCTATGTTATTTTGTGATATATATTAAGTTCCTGTTCCCTTGTTTACGGTTTCCAATTCAGTATTCTTAGATTCGTTCCCACCAAAACAATGAATCAGATACTGCTCTGCTATTTAACCCACATCTGTTGAGGAAGAATGCAACAGAGGAATGCAAAATAAAACGCGTCAAAAAAGAATCGAATTTAAACTCAGCTTGCAGATTTCAACTTCTGTGTCAATAACTGTTATATCGCTTGAAACTTCAAGTCAGATTTTTGAAATCCCCACAAATATTATTTATATTATTTAGAATATTCGATCTCATGTGCTCTTTTCTCTTGTCATATTCAAGACGTATCGTTTATTATACGCTCCGGCCTTCTTCAGGCGATTGGAATTTCGATGTAAACCCTTTTTTTAGTCCACCGGAGAAGATTGTTCTAGTTCAACGTGCCATGCCTCTTCTGGATTTCTCACGTTTCTGTTTCAGTTATTTCCTTTTAGTTACTTTTTTTCCATCTCTGCTGCGGCCAGATATTGAACTTACAATTCTTTCGGTCAGATCACTGGATTACTTCAACCAATGCTTTTATCCTCTGGGCCATGTGTCCTTGTCTACCCCGGTGGAAGAAATAACGAGCCCGGTTCGAAATTCCAATCACCTGAAGAAGGCTGGACAGTACAACGACTGAAACGTTGTCAATATGGCAACAATGATGAGTACAATTAGTCCCAACAATGTAAATAGTGTTAATAGTTATTATACCTCATCTCAGAAATATAAACAGATACTAAATTAGTATGTTGTCAATAAACATAATTAGAGAACGCGTCTAGATTTTACAGACATACATTTTAAAGAAAATATTGAAAACTGAAAGCAGAATAATGACAATTTTATAAATACAGTATCAGCAAACATTTTGAAGCTACAATCAACAAGAAATTTGTTGGTCACCTAAACACTTGAGCGACAAACAATACTGGTTACTATCGGCCCGATCCACCGCTGATGTCCTAGCTTCCCTTACTGAGTCACTAGATAACAAATACTTCTCAAGATATTATATAATTCAAAAGCGTTTGACAAGGTGTGATATAAAAGATTACGGCTCAAGTTATTTAGCTATGGAATTACTGGAAGAGTTTTCTCAATAATAAAGTTCTTCCGAACGGATAGGTCACTGAAGGTAGTTGTTAGTGTCCAGTCCTAACAGTCAGTGCAAGCGTCTCCAGTGGTCGCTCCTTGGACCAATCCTCTTTCTATTTTACATAAGTGATCTGCCTAAGATATTTTCCTATCATTTGTAAAAAATCTATGCTGAAAATATAACGGTATATAGATGCACCTGCAAAACTTTAGACGACCAGATATTGGCAGCTGATCTCTCCTCTGAGCTCGCCCTAATGCCTCACTGGGGGAAAAAACCTGGCTGAGGTTACATTTATTACCTAAAAAAACAAACTAGTTATATTCCATCATCAGCGATCAGACCCAGAACTATCACCAATCACGATGAACAGATGTTCCCTGAAGAAGACTCCGTGCTTTGGGCGACTATTGGACCTTACTGTCACCCCAGACCTCAAGTTGAACACGTACCTTTACAAGAGCCAGATTAGATGAGATATAAGAGCATCTTTTTCCGACGAACCGGTGCTTTGTGGAACAGATTCTCATGAGGATGCTTCCACGATCGATACAATCTTAACCTGTTCAAGTCTAGGATTAACTTTTATCTTCCTTACATACACTGTGCCTCTTACAGTCTAAGCCTCTACCTTGAGTGGTACACGGGTCTTTTACAACGTGACCATCATAGTAAAAACAAATATGGTTAAATAATCTGGCTATATATGCTTGGATTATTTTTAGAATTCTTTAATCGATGTATTTCCTGAGTTGTTTTATTTCATCGTATGAAACAGAACACAATACATAGAATATTATTCGAAACTTTTCATGTGACATCGCCCCCCCCCTGGTCGCAGCGTCGACTGTGTCGTTTGATCTCGTTCGCGGCACCAGTTGTGACGTCACGTGCTCTCCAGGCTCTGATATCCTGGTCACGGACAGCACCAGTTGTGACGTCTTTGCCGCGGCGTCAGCTGTTCGCTCCTCGCTGCTCCACGTGTGACGTTCTAACCCTTTGGCTAGATGAATACCAGCCTCGTCGTTCCCAACTCGCTTCCAACGCCTGGTTACTAGGGTAACTGCACTGATCTCCGGTCTGCATACCAACGTTGTGATTAGATCTTAGACAGACGGGATCAAACAGGGATTGGGGCCGTATGCCAGCTGGGTTCAACGGGGGTGATAACACACAAGTAAAAGAAAAACTCACGAGGGCAAAAATTATTGAAAAAAAAGGGTAACAACCTTTTATATCTAAATGTTCGTTACACAAAATTGTTCCTACCTCCCGACCCGTTTTATGGACTGTGGCACCAAGCTTCTACCATACAACTTTAAGACTTCGAGTTGCTTGTTCTCTAGAAATTTGCATTTCGGGGTGTGGTTTGGTTTCGACACTGGGCGCTGATCTCTACCAGTCGTTCACGGCTGATTTCCCTCGCCGCCAGTGCGCGAATTAATTTCTTCTCTTCTGCTTCGGGTGGACGTATTTATTCACTTCGACTTGAGTTGGGCGAATTTCTATTCTTAGGCTTGGTTTGATTTCAACTTCTTCTAGGCGCAACTGCAAGTTAACTTCTTCTTCGTCTGAGGCGCAAACCCAACTCCAACTGCAACTTCTCTGCCTGTCCGGCCTGCAACTCTTCTGCCTGTCCGGCCTGCAACTTTAACTCTCTTCGACTTTCGGGCTGCAGCTCCAACTCTTCTTAGGCTTTCGGGCAATTTTCTTCACTTCGACTTGGGCTGGACGAATTTCTTCACTCCGGATTCTCTTGCCCGCAAAGGGGCGAATGAACCGGGCCCGCTGCCCGCGTTCAAGCTCCCTCGCTGTCCGCCCTGCAACTGATTTCTGTCGTTTGGGGTCCTGTTTTTATTGACGCCGTAACAAACTGGGGTGGGTCTGTCGGCGCCAGGGTTTTCTTGATAATTCTAAAAGTCGCATTATTTCTGATTTCCCATTATCGCTCTTACTTTCACTCCTACTTCCTTACAGTGCCTCTGGGGGGGAGGCCCACACCCGCTTCTCCTGGTCTCTCGTATGTCAGGTGACCGCTCTCGACCAATGGGGTCCTGGTCGAGCATCTTTCCTCCTCCCTCGCACATCACGTGACCGCTCTCGGCCAATGAGACCCTGGTTGGGTGTCTCTCCTCCTCCCTCATGTATCATGTGACTGCCCTCGGCTAATGAGACTCTGGTCGGTATCTTCCCTCCTTCCTTCGTGACGTCTCCCATCGGGCGTGGACAATCCGTGGCTTTGTTCTGGGGGGAAGAAATACCTTGCTTAAAAAAAAAACAAAATCCGAATTGTCCTTTTCGCACGAAAATAACGATCCCGGTTTCTTTCACATGTGACATATGTCAAAACAGCCTGCCGCTAATTAGATGCGACTTAAAGAAGAATTTTTCCGACCTGTCGGCGTCTTCCGCGAGCTAAAACAATTGTTTTCACCTCTTTCTTTCGCTCGGGGCCTGTTAACAAAATCTTAATTATCTAAATTGAAAATATTCTCCACTCATCATTTTGGGTGGTTCTTATCTTCAATCCTAGAAATGGACAGGGTTCGTGTACCAATGTTTTGTTTTCGTATACATTTCCCAGCGGTCACTTATCAACTCAATGACACCCCTTTTCGTTCGTTACCTATTAATATTTTTTTCCATTGTCCTTAAAATCTTATTTCTTCAACCAAATTGATAATAAACTCCCATACTCCGCGGACACGAAAGTAGGTCAGGTGCTTGACCGACATCTGTTATGCATCAATCGCGCGTGTGCCTATCCGCTCACGACGCCGTCTCGTATCATGTTCCTGTCTTTCCCTTTTTTTTTCTTTTTATTATTTCTAAACTCTATTCCTTCAATCAATTATAACAATTTCTATTTTTCGTGGATTTCGGTCAGGTACTTTGGCCTAGATATCTTTTAACAGCTGTTTTGTGTTAGTTTAAGCGTGTGAGCTTATGACCGGCTTTTGTAACATCTATTTCTCTGTCCTTTTTTTTCTTTCTTTCTCTTCCTTCTTCTTTCCTTCGGATCGCCTAAATGTAATTAGAGAATTATTCTCAAAACTCAATTATTCTTCATCTCTAAATAACTATCAACTGGTTAACAAACCGAATAAAAATAAATCATATTTTTATGAATATCTCTTTTCAGTTTTCTAATAATGCAGGGTGCCACATTCAGATAGACATCTATCTTTTAATGTAAGCATTTTGTTTTCATTGTCATGATCTGTTTACAATCCGCAATGAATCTGGTCTCATTATCAAACGCTTTATTCATATATTCTTTAGTTTTCGCCATCAAATATGATGGAATATATGCATAAAAGTATTCTTTATTCTACCATTTGAATTCTTCTCGAACCTTAGCTCTACGTTTGCCTTCATAATATCAACGTAGCCTCTACTGTTATCCTAACATCAACTGCAACTTCATCCTGATGGTATCTCCTGCCAGTGGACAGCCTTCACTACATCTGTTAGGCCCATTGAATTACCACAGATTTCACCATTGAAACAATTTGAACAAATTGTTATTCAGCTGTTCTGTTAATACAATTTTCAATCTTGTATGCATTTTAAAGGATCTTGAATGGTCTGTCTGAAATATTCGTAACTGAATGTAGCATCCGATACCGTTCGACACATCTGCACTACAATAACGCCTAAAATGTTTAGAACTTGACCAGGTGTGCTATTTTAAGTAGAATCTCCCTTTCAGTTGCCCTTTCCAAATTTTGATCAATATCGCCCAGGATCTTCTACAACATTTGGTATTGATACCTGTAAACAAATCTTGTCATTGCGAGCGGTATATCATCATTTGCAAGCTTTGAGGTTATTAAACATTTATCTAGACATAAAATCTTCATTACAACCCGTTCTAAATTTTCAACATAGCAACACATTTATTAATTTGAGACATTGAAAATGCACAGATTTTCATAAAATGAATGGCATTTGATTACACAAGCGTAATATATGCTTTTTTTCTATCGATCCGCAGGTATTTTCGAATAAGTATTTATTTAAAATCATCAAATGACTCATAATTCGAGTCAGGCTATATAATTTTTTTTTTTTGACAGGTTTAGTTTCTATTGAGAATAATAAGATATTTTTTTACATATAAAAATTCGCCTTCCTGGCTTGACAGAATCCAAATCGTTTAGAAGGTATTGTAGGGGAAGAATCATTCTCCACTCCGGCACATTTATTACGTGGAAGCAACGTTACCTTCTTATTGATAAATGTAATCTATTCTGATCAGTCATCTCGATTACAGATACTTTCTCACCGACGTGATGTGACTTCTGAAAACCTTTACAAGGCATCCTGGTCTGATGAACATTTTTACTGGAGCCCCGACTACATCAATTTCAGTTTGATTGGTAAATAGACTTCACAGTTTTGCTATTGAACTAGCTAAATGCAAACACCAGAAATGACAGCTTCTTTTTTCGTATTTCTCAACAATTTCTTACTTTACTGATAACTACAATCTTCCAAAATAATAAGGCAACTTCAACCGCCATCATCTACATTTTTGATCTCTGTTCCATTTTTGTCCTTTCCTCAATTCTAGCTACTAAAGTCTTTTCACTGTCTTTCATTCCCTGTAATGCCATGAATTCTAGGGGCATTATCGCCTTGCTTAGGATGAAACGATTAAAGAAAAGTATATATGTTCCCTTCAATTCAGACATTTGGAGCTAAGAGACGCCTAGACACACAAGGTCGAATCAGTCACTTTCCTTATGTATTCTAAATGTCTGGTGAAAGTTTTTTTCCCAAGAACTGCTACATCCGCTTAAATGTTTACTTGAACACCAAAATCTTGTTCGTCAATTCAGGTGTTAATCGGTATCTATAAACATTATTCCCATGAACACTTTACCTTGAGTGGCGCTCAAGCCATCTATTGTTAAAAAAGAAAGTAAATGCGAACCGTAGACGCATTTAGATTATGGAGTTCAAATCAAAATGTCAGAGATTTGACTTTTTTCCATTAAGACAAAGGTACGGCTGTGTGCCTCGGGTATTCTGTAATATATTTTCATTTATCGTCTTCCGTAACTTTTCAGTTATTCCTAAGTGATGTATCTTTTGCTTGATTAACTTGGCATTAAAATAGCGCACTGCATTTGCCTTCCGGAATTTTAAAGTTAGACGGTACCAAGCTTTTACCTTTTCAATGTCTTCTTGATTGAGAAAGAAGATACGTACACAGACATCTTTAAAAAGAGCTAGGAAAAAAAACCTGTTATTTTTATGGTACAAAAATCTGATAAAAAAACTGTTTTTTTAAAAATGAAAATATATATATTTCATTTTTAGTCATTTATTATATTCATGACGTAATAAAGAATCATTTTAAATGTGTATTATACAAACAGATGGCAGAAAATGCGACGTATAAATATTTTCCTCGTATTCGCTAACACTCAGTAACCATTTGCGTCCTAGTGGCTTTATTGCATTGCTTTAGGTGATATGATTAAAAAAATGTCTATTCTAAAAAAATATTTGCAAGTATACTATATGATTGACGTGGTGATCACTTTAAAAGAAAAACAGTGTGCTTCAAAAGATTATTATTTTTTCTTGAATGTTTGATATATCACATAAATAATATAACTCCACAGATTATTTATTGACTGGCGCAATCACAAATCGAATAAAATTGATATTAATCTATGTAAGCCTTGACTTTAGAGTTTATTTCCTTCCCACCTCTGCATTCATAGCGCTCTTTGTTTTTAGTCAGTTAATATATTGTATAAATTTTAACGTAAAAAAGTATTTACATTTTACTAGTGTTGTTGATTGTTAAATATTTTATTAAAAATTTTCATGGTAAAAAAAAATATTGTCCTTTGAAATGTCCATAGAAATAGAAATCCCTTTGAGAGAAAGAAAGTTCGTATATTTCAAGAAGTGACAATGCATACAATTTACAGAGGAATTAAAAGCTACTGACTTAGACATGCTGGCATGTAGGTTCAGTTGTTGGTGAATCTTTTGATCTCTAACCGCTTCACTTATCTCGTCAGATAAAATGGAATAGATTTGTGTAGACGAACTAGTGTTTTTTTTTTTTTTTAGTTTTTTTTTTTTTAATTAACTCCTATTACCTTTTTTTTTTTTGCCAGTGATTGTATTTAACTCTTTCCGGAAGATAAAATATGAAGGTTTTTGAATTTTTTCAAACCAACAGCGATAGGTAAAAAAATATCTTTTTCTACTTTGCTGTCTACTACATGCGCTAACTTTTAAGGTTATTAATTTTTTTTATATTAGTAAATACTTCTGAAGTTAAAAAATAATGAAGCATTTTTATCCGTATTTCATTTCAGCTTTGTACAATATCCCGTGTTTCTTTCAAGGTTATAACCTGGGACATTTTCTATAGAAATTTCTGTAAATTGTTCTTTACAACAACAACAACAAAAACAACAACGAAAACAACAATAACAACAAAACAACAACAATAATAATAATAATAATATTATTAATGTATATTTTTTAGCAGATATTTTGTACCTTTGTTCGAAAATGACGATACTATTTTTTACTAGCTTTTTGTAAAGATGCATGTGTACGTATGATCATTCTCTATCAAGAAGGCATTGAAAGGGGAAAAGCTTGGTACCGTATGACTTTAATCTCCAGAAAGCAAATGCAGTGCACTATTTTAATGCCAAGTTAATCAGGCAAAAATAGACATCACTTAGGAATAGCTGAAAAGTTACGGACGACCATAAATGCAGATATATTACCGAACCCTCGAGGCACATAGCCGTACATTTGTCTTAACGGGAAAAAGTCAAACCTGTGACATTCTGATTTGAACTCAATAATCTAAATGTTTCTACAGTTCTCATTTACTTTTTTATAGACATAATAAATTTGTAGAGCGCTTGTAGAAGAGAAGACGACTTACCTCTTGTGGCAAAGGGAGTACGTATATGACTGGCATGCAAAACGAATGAAGGAAAGAAAAAAGAAATATGGCCGCCCTGACATCATAAATTAAGAAAGACACGGCCTCGGATCTAGGAGAATACGTGAGAGTGGTTGAGTATATGCAATTTTTTGGCGAGATCAGTTGGGCATAAAAACACGTAGAGAGTGAGAGAAAGATAGGGTGAGAAAGAAAGAGAGAGAGATAAAGAAAGAGAGAGAGAGAGAGAGAGAGAGAGAGAGAGAGAGAGAGAGAGAGTTCTTGCATGACCGCGGTGCTGATTATACGGAGAGACGTAGTCAGTTAGAAAGAGATTTCTTGGATTAGTTTCACACAGATCTGGTGTCAAGAAGGGGTTGTTTTGTCTTGAAGGTTGAATGATGGAGCAGACGACTACACTGTGAGACACATCAAATTACTTGGTGTCGCTTAAAATCTGAGCGAACGGGGTTAAATTACATGAAAGTATTTCCAGGTAGGCCCCCACCTGTCGTTTACGCTCTGCTTTTAACAAAACCTGTCTTTATATTGTAAACAATTTGCTATGATACCTGTGCCTGGTATACGCTCATCAGAATATATAACATGAAAATTAAGCTTCGTATAGTTGTACCCTAGTGTTACGTTGTTGCTGTGCTGCTGATTTCTACCTAAATAATAATAATAATAATAATAATAATAACAACAAGAACAATAATAATAATCCGCAAAGAAAACCGTGCCTTCTTATTGATATGTCAGTCCCTGCGGACTGCAATGTATCTTTGAAGATCTTCAAAAAGCTATCAAAATACAAAGACCATGAAATCGAAATCTTAAAAATGTGGCATATGCGAACATCAACAATCCCTGTTGTAGTTCGATCCCTCGGTTTGGTTGGAAAAGATTCCAGTAGACTAATTAATACGTGGAAGCCAATGCCTTAAAGAAATACAAAACATTTTCTCACGAGAACAGCCCCCCAACTTATGAAGGGCTTTATGTATGTAAAATATATATATTTTTTTTTGTGTGTGTGTTTGTCAGTGGACAATATCATGATGCCATTTCTAAACTTAGGACTCTGGCCGGGACCCGGAACAAAATGTGTACACACCAGAAATCAAAGAAAATAAAATAATAATAATAATGTTGTCATATATTTTCTGGTGCCCCCTGCTGTTCATCTCGAGTTTCTAGACAAAATCGAAAGACGGATATGCAGTGTGATCGGTCCTGACATGGAGACTCAACTCCAGTTACTTTCTCACCCACGTAATATCTTCCCTCCGTCTTTTCTATAAATATTTTTATGGCATCTGCCCTGACGTGTTATATTCGCTGCAAGAATTTAAGAATATTACTATGTTGGCATCTCGGTCCAACCCTTATAATGTTGAAATAGTTAAATATAACCACATCTTCTACTCCTTGTTTGTTATTTGTGCCATGTTCTCGATGCAACTACGGCTGATTTTTGCTGCGTTTTTGTTTAATATTTTGAGGACATTGCTTGATGAGGGACGTGTTTATGAGTTTGATGAATATTTTCTACGTTTCTTTTTACGTTTTTGTTTTACTATGCGTTGAACCATATGATGTTTCTTTTCCTGTTTGCTTTTTCCTGTGTTTTGTGAGTATTGCCGAAATCTTTTAGGGCTATTTCATAATCTTTTTTTTTTTCATTGCAGATGAAGAATTGTCACATAGCTTGCGGTTAATTGATTGTGGGATCTACTTGATTATCAATGGTGGTTGGTTAGTTGGTTTTAAGATGTATATATAAAGAAAATAATTTATCATTGGGTATTCTGCATGGTTGACGTGTACCTTTTCTTAGGTTGAATGTGAAATCAGAAAATCTAATTCATTTATGTTAATTTCTATCTATGACGAATCCCATAGTTTTGAAAATCTTTTATGATTCTTTTTCTGCTTTTGTCTTTTTTTTTTTTTGTTGTTGTTTGTTAAAGTTTATTATTATGATACCATCATCCCTTTAGAGGCCTATATCATTTTTATCGTTTAATTTACTTCGTGTGGCAAATGTATCCCTATAATTTCACAGGTTCATGTACCGTCAAATCTTTCCATTTTAATGTCAAAAGTTCCTTTTATTCTTTATCCATGGGTCTTCCTTCTTGAATAATAGTGAATTTCTGGAAGGTTTAATGATTTTTATTTCGTTTGCGTTTATTTTTATTTCTTCATGAGTTAAAGAGATGGCCTTATCCAACATGGGTTTTCTTATACGAGAAGAAATATTTTATGTCTAGTTGTATCAGTCGGCAATTATGTTCGTTTTTAGGTTGTTGAAACAGTATATTGATTTTTCTTTGTGTTTTTCCACCAATTTACTACTTCATTACCACTGAATTAATTTTTCTAGTATTATTTCACAGATGAACTCCGTAAACTAAGTAAAAATAAACAAAGCAATAAAATCACTATGACCGAGTGTGAGAGATTATTGGAAAAATAAAGAAAAGGCGAAGATAACGATTAAAATTCCGTATATACTAGCTCGAAATTAAATGGGTGTTAGGTAGAAAAATCCCCTATTTACATTATTAGGACTATTGTCCTCATCTTTGTCGCCATAATTATTACAACGTTTCGGCCGTTGTACGCTCCGGCCTTCTTCAGTTGGTTGGAATGTCGAACTGAACACTTTATTTCGATCTCAGTCTCACACATTTACTGTCAGAACAGATAAACATAACCGCCTCTTCTTCTCCAAAAGGTTATTCTCTCGCACTTCCCAACAGAGGGACTCCTTTCCTCTTACTTGCTTCCCTGATAGCTATAATCTTCAAATATTCAAAAGTAATGTCAATCGATATCTGCTGGTGCCTAGACTTTGCTCTTCGTCCTTCTCTTTATCCTTTCCTCAAACACCCCTCTTTACTCTTACTTTCAATCAGTGTTAACCCTTGTGTGCTTGTGGCATTCCCACCTTGCTTGGGGTGGAATGCTTAAAGAAAAAGAAACGCATTTTTTTTTAGGCAGATCCAGTTGGTTTCCTTACATATTTCCTCACTCTGGATGAGTATTGGTTTCATCATTTGGAGCCAGTGATCAAGAGACAATTCATATGAGGAAATACCCCGCCTCACGTGCTCCGAGAAAAACAAATATCCTTTCATCTATGGGACGGCGATGGCAGCGTTTTTTTTTAATATATATATTAAAAATAAGAGAGATACCGCAAACTCTTTTGGTTGTAATGTGGATTTAAAAAAAAAATATATTATGCTTTATTTTCCATAATTTTGCTACACGCGTTTCTGGTTTCGTGACCGTCATCAGGTAAGGGGTTGAGATTTACACATATTATTAAAAATAATGATTTTTTTTCTCCTTTATGTTTTTCGATGTTAATTATGCTTTATATGAGACATTCTCTTTTTTGTGTTAGTAATCCGAATTTTTTTCTTGAACATATATATATATATATATATATATGAAGAAATATAGTTTTAAGGAGTGCTATATTTATAGGATAATGTGCTCAATATCAGAGATAGAGCGTATGTACATATAAATAGAAAAGTGAACACAGAATTTAACACTCAGAGGCAATCATTGTGTCTTGCATGAAACAGCCTGTCTCCTCTGAGTGTTGACTTCAATGTTCACTTTTTATTTATATATATATATATATATATATATATATATATATATATATATATATATATATATATATATATATGTTTTAGGAAGGGGATACATTTTCCCCGGCCTTTTCTACCCACTCTTATTGTCTCTTTCTTCTTCCAATCTCTTTCATGATTAATAATATTACATATAATCATAAAATAACATTCAAGAATACATCTTATTTTAACTTCTTTAAATAATAAGACGATCTATAGAGATTATCTCGAATTCGTAACGCTTGATTAGACTGAGAGCAATTTTTTTCATTTTGTAAATTTACAAGTGTAATCCGCTTCCCGCCAGAAATTTTACACTTCTTCGAACAATTCTGACACATAAACTTAAAAGTAATCATACTGAGAATTTTAAATTTTCGTATAACACATTCTATGTTTAAATATAAATAAAAGTAAATGAAAATATTTTCTTAAATTTTGCTCTAAGCTACAGATGTTTAAATAGAATGAGGAGAAATTTATTTTTCTTTTACATAAGAAAAGCAAGGCTCCTATTGAAATAAAAGGGAGAATAACGCTCGTGAACAAACTTCTTTTCTAATGTGACTTTTATTTCATAGATCTCGCTTCCAGTCAGCAATATTTTTGAATTAAATTATATCGATGAAGTTTCATCTCAAATACACGTCTACGCTTTCATTTTCTTTTTTACTTTTATATCATAAAAATGATCCAACAGTTGCATTATTTGCTGGGAATAAACGTTTTCTTTCTTTTTCAGATTTTTTGCACACACATATTTCTTCTGCGTCGTGAACTTTTTTGATCTTGTTTACTTTATTTCATAATTTATATTCTTATCGACTTCGAGGTTGGTGATAAATATTTTGAGACGACCTTATATTGACTGTAAAGCAAGTATAGTGTCAACATTAAACTATCGACAAAAGATTCAAACACAGTTCTCTCCCCTACTTATTTTTTTAAAGCTACTTATCTGATTTTAAACACGCGGAGCAAGACAATTTAGTGGATTCATAGTGAGAAGAGAAAAGAAGGAAGGAGAAAAATGCGCACATCGGTGCCAAAAGATAGCAGAATGTTGTATTTTGAAATCAGATAAAAACTACTGGCGTTTGACCTTCTTTGCGCTTAGATTTGTTTTCTGGTTTATAAGGTTTACTTTAAATCAAATCATAATCGTTTTAGGATAGGTTCAACCCTTTTGACTCACTGTTTTTAGCCGAAAGGGCTGCAAATCACTCAACAAAATAATTGTTTTCGTTCTTATCAAGAAAACCTCAAAATATTTCTTTGCCACTGTATGGATTTTTAAATATATTTTTGGCAATGAAACAGAATTCCTTTCTTCGTTCTAATAAAAGAAACTGGCAATAAATAAATAAATATTTTGAAAATATTTGTTTCGCAAACTCTGAAACTTTAAATGTATGAGAATAAAACAAAGAAAAATTTAAATAAAATTTAAAAATGATTTATTGCAAATATCATAAATTTCACTCTCTCTACGCGAATTCTTGACTGTGAAAATATTCATTATATTAAAACTCATTTTCTACCATATCGATCGAAGTACCATATGTTGACCGAGTTTTTACTGCTCCAAGACAGTAGTGGCAAAGGCTGTACTATATTCCGTCTAGTTGCTATTCATATCCCATGGTATTTCGCTGTCTGTATACACATAGACACACAGACATATCTTAATATATTAATAAAAAATTGATCTATCTATCTATCTATCTATCTATCTATCTATCTATCTATCTATCTATCTATATATATATATATATATATATATATATATATGTGTGTGTGTGTGTGTGTGTGTGTAAATTTAATATTCCAAAATTGTATTGTACATCAAAATCCAAACAGTGCAAGAATTGTCCAAATTTCATTAGTATAAATTTGAATTCAGTCGTTTGAAATGCTAATATTATCAAGAAATCGAATTCTTTTTGGCATGGCGTCGTTCCCAGTAACCGCTATATATTAATTCAACGATGTCTACTTCAAATTTTGGGTTTCCAAAGAATACCAGGGTGATAAAAAAGGGATTCTACTTACCACAGCGACACCAAAATGCTTCATAAAAATGACTTATATGGCGGGTATAAAATGCAAACTTTTACCACCGAGTTGTAAACAAGTGGGATAACACTCTTAACAATTACTGTGCACCACTTACTCTAAATCCAGAGGGTTGCAACAGACATATCCCACAAAAACCTTTTGGTCGATGAATTGCCTTGTTGTTCTGTCCTTTGTAATAGGAGCCCATTAAAATGATAAGAGTCTGATCTGGGTGTCTTTTCGAGTGTCGCATCGATAGTTTTGCAGTTTTCCGCATGGGATTGGTGGTGTCATTTGTTGCTTGTTTACATCACTGATGCAAATTACGGAATAGTGGTGATGTGTTTTAAATTAACATACGGTACGTACAAAATCAAAAAACATCTTGCTATGACGCGTAATCTACGGTATTAATATTTTAAAGAAATTGATGGGAAATTTACTCTCTGATAATCTGTCGACCTAAGGATTTTAAACGTTCGCATAGGATCTATTGTAAAGACTGGGTGGAACTGATTTCTATTTTGTCCTAAGATTAGCTTATTTGCAGTGGTCCGCAGTAATATGAATCCATTTGCGAGGTGTTTGATGACATTTGTTTGGCTTTGAATAATATTGCTTTATCCCTGATTGCATCAGATTTTTATTCACGCCCAGACACTATTGTCTCGGCTGTTGGTTACTTGTCCTACGGCCATTGTTCGCGATAGACGTTAGTGCAAGGAAGCGTACGAAAATTATAACGCTGCCCGAACACACTGGGAAGCGTTACCAGTGAGTAAATCAAATTCCTATATATTGACCCGGAAACTCTCCTAATTTTCATCCAATCGGGAATGTTCTGTTATTCTCCAAGTAACGACTTCGTGTAATGGACATACGATGTACTGACAAGTGAACTGGGTCTTGTTTCGCTGGAAAAATGCGAAAAATAGTAATAATGGAAGTATTCGCTTTATTTCAATTAATTTGCACAAGTGGTGCGACATTATGTAGTTTGGGAACAGGTTATAATGTAGTCGAACTTCATATAACGGTCGACGTATGTGTTGGGCCACTGGTAACCTACTGTACGTTTGTAGTTCGAACTATATGGTAGGTATAGACATAACTCAAAATTTTGTTCAAAATCTTGAAATCGCACACACACACACACACACACACACACACACACACACACATATATATATATATATATATATATATATATGGTGATTGAAAAGTAACTCCCTATTTTATATATGAGTGGCCAGCCAGGCGTCTTGACGTAACACCCTGGGACATTTTCCCTTTGAGGTTGGTTAAAGGAGCAAGTCAACTAAAACAAACCAAGACTTTGGAAGGACGAAAACAAAATGTTATGCTGTCCATACTACAAGAGATTCTAGTGAAATCATTTAAAGCAATTCCTAGGGGACTCGGGAAGCTGCTAGCCAAATCTCGTAGCCATAATGAATTTTAAATAAAACCTCATACTTAACGCTTTCGTCTCATATCCATTTGCTGTAAAAATTATAGTTAATGAATAAATAGTTAAGGAATAAATTATATATGTTTTGAAAGTGGAGTTAAATAAATAAATTTGGGCCCTGTCACCGAATGTAACTAACGCCTTTATCCACTGTGCCATGTGTCCTTGAGGACAAAGAGTGTGAGTTCAATACCCGGTTAGGGCAGTGGAGAACTTTCAGAGTTCTGATAACTGACATCCATTAAACATGGCACGTGTAACTAGAACAGTCTATCCCAGTGAGCAAAATAAAAGGTTCAGTTCGACATTCCAACCACCTAAAGAAGGCCGGAGCGTACAACGGCCGAAACGTTGTAATAATTATTTCATCTCAGAAATATAGACAGATACTGACAGGCCGAAACTTTATAATAAATATGGTGACAAATATGAGGACAATAGTCCGAATAATGTAAATAATATACATAATACCTCATCACAGAAATATAGGCAGGTTCATAAAGTTATCACACTATGGGGATAAAGACAAAGAAACACAAATTCAAGACTAGAAAGACAAATGTCGGATGAAACAGGAAAGTTGTCTGCAGGTTGCGAAGGATAAATTGCAATCTAAATTACGCAAAAATGAAAATAATACGGCCATCTCATTTTAACAGATATATTTAACAAAATCACACAAAGATATCTTGAAATAATAAAGAGAATTCTTTGAATAAAATCGACATTGACTTCAACCACGGCCTGTAGACGACTTCAGCATCTCCTGAATCTCTTCTGGGCGGTCTCTTTGTTTAATTTGTTGAATGATGTCATAATCACTGCCTTCAGTTCATCATTGGTGTTACAAGGAGTTTTATTGGTCTCTCGCACAACTGGGCCCCACACATAATGATCAAGGGGGCTGCAGTCTGGGTGGGTGGAGAGCCAGTAAGATGTCATGTGGTCGCAGAAATTGTCTGACGGACGTGACTGGAATCTGCTACTTATGTGGCATGCTGCAGTCCTGTTATCAGACATATGGACTTCCAGCAGCCAGAAGCTCTACCCAGGCCAGCGCTACCTCCTCAGTTCTCTTGATGTAGGCCTCCGTATTGAATCTGACGCCTTGTGGGTAGATGAATTGAGTCATAAAGTCGCCATCACTCCAAACCCCATGATGGTGATTGAATCCTCTGCATTCTCCTCAGACACGCAAACACTCTGAAATATTTGTATTGTGGCTTCCGGCGCGAATGCCAAGCACTACAGCATGTCATTTCCAAATTTCCGGCGGATTGAATTGCGTCATTGTGCTCTTTTTCTCACAGACCAAGTACCCTACTATACTGTCCCGTCGAGAAAATCAAAAAGAAACAACGCGCAGGCGTGTAATTAAAAATATAAATGTCGACAATTTATCCATCGCAAACTGTATTTTATTTGTTAGGAATAAATCGTAGCCTGTATATATGTACGTTTTGTCTATAAATATTTTGGGAGGAGACCTTTTTAGCAATCATTCCACGAGAATAAACCAATACGTCCTTATCATTGAGACGATAAATTAAGCATTTTTCTGGCTGAATAAATTAAAACCAAGGATTTTAATATTGCCCAACAGTTAAAAATAATTAAAAGATTTTGAACAAAAATCACGAAAAAAATCCTTTCACTTATTCAAATACATGTTTTTATCATAACCTTAGATTTTCATTCACATAAATTTGTCGCGTATCAGCAGGTCTAATCTCTTAATTGAACTGATGCAACGCAATTATTATTGACGATAACATTCTTCCATCATTGCTTTTCGTTTTTATTTTACAAAAAACAAAAAGTTATGTCCTAATCAATGTTCATGCTTAATTGCTTCTTGCTTAATCATTCATTCATTTTGTTTGGTTTGTTTAAAGAAATTGCTGTCGCGTTTAACCTATGATCTGGTTAAAATAAATGTTCTATATTTCCACCATTTTGAAAAATGTTCAATTGCTTAAGTCGACTCACTACTATTTGTTCAACATTGGCTTACATTTCCAAGGAACGTTAACAATATCAACACAACAGAATAATTATTAATAATAATACGGTATGAGTTGGTATGTTAAATTTTAAAGACAGTAACTTCAGATAGTAGACAAGAGCTATATTTATTTATATTCAGTTTCCTATTGGGTCGGTGGCTATCATGGCTCTCGACAATTGCCCGTCCATGAACAATGAGAAAGTAATAGATAATGTAATCTAAAATATTGTTATATAAATAAACATATACGAAAACTCCTGTTTAATAGCTTCGTCAGATTGAGTGTTTCGTATAGACGCCATGCATGCCGTCAAACCTGTTGAAAAATCACAAAAAAATGTTGACTGTATACAAACGTTTCCTAAGCTCATTTGTGAAAAAAGGCTTCGAGCTAAACAAGGCTGAGAGTCTTGGCAAAGATAATCCATCTTCGGACATTGTGAACTGGCGCTACAGAATCATAAACAAAGAACAGTACCAAATAACAGAAATCACATCACTTGCGGACCACCAAAAGCTACGACAATAAAAATGTATAGTACATGGAAGAGAGAATAATCAACATTTAAACATTATACACGTCTTCAAATAGAAGATTCGGGAAGAAACCCAATAATTAATACTAGAAAGGGCAATAACAGTTAGTAGAATTGAGAAACCTATTTTCCTGAAAAATTGTTTTGAGAGAAAGATTTTATAAATTTCAACTGAAAGCAGTACTCCCTGCTCGGCTAAATATTTTCTCGCAGAGATACAGTTATTACCATTAACATCACCACATGATAATATCAGCAATCTAATAAATTTGTTTAAATATTTGACAGAAGAAAGACAAAGAGGACGGGTGGTGAGAAAAAAAAAAAAACTAAAATTTTGCTTAGGTAGGGAACGAAAAAGAAAATCCCTAGTATTATACTGAGTCAAATTACTTGTCATAATTAGTAAGTGTCAAAAAATGCGTTTGTTTATGGTACTTGTTTTTGGTTCAAGTTATTTTTTGTGGATGGGATGGTCTTCTATGATATTAACAAGATGTAATTCCTGCTTGTGGGTGGTGGTGATAGATCCGTTTTCGATGCATAATAACTGAGTGATAATTTATATCAATAATAAATATACATTTTATTTCCTGCATGTTCTATTTATCAATATTCTTTTCTTTTTATCTAACGAAATTTTCCTGTTTCTTAGTACATTGCTTAGCATTTGGAAACAATCTTTCCCTAGGTATTTCCTCTGCCTCCCCACTAAGACGAGTTCTGACACAAGGTATTTTTCGAGGTGGGGGACCCGAGCGCGTACACCCGGGACAGGAAGAAAAATTGCTCTCAGCACTTGCAACTGTCGGCTCTCTCTGGTGCAATGAGAGGGCACTGTCCCAGTCAGCTGTTTCCCAGGGCTGGGTTACTCTTAGTATAATTTTTCTCTGTTTCGACTCTGTCCTTTGACGGAGTTACCCCTGAGTGCACTCTGCCCAAAGACACAGACGCAACTGACAGATGATAAATAGATGTGTTACAAACTACTCAAAAGATTTCTCTACACACTAGCGATTTTCCAAGCGTAGCTTAGATGTCTCATAAGACCGAAAGTATAACGCACCCAGTGAGGATCGAATTCACTACTCAGTAGTAAATGTTCTAGCGAGACAAGTTTGGTAACCACTACATCGCCATGAGGTGCCCTAAGTAATCTTTCACTATCCCAATTCTCCTTCGCTATTGAAATATTTCCGAGATATTTTATAATTTGGACTTGATTGTAATATCTCCAGTTTGTCATTCCATTGAACCGAATAAAAAAAAAATCAAATTAATTATCTACTATAAAAAATTTAAGGCCGCTAACCACATCCTCAAAAACAACAACATACCGGCTAAGTCAAAATTACAACGAACGAAAATTATCTATGAGTTCAAATGCCTTTTAGGGAACTGTGTTCCTGATCAAACCGAACTCATAATTACTTACATATGTTAAAAAACTACACGCCTATCCAGACACCTTACCTTACACCTACCTGACCAGAGCGCCATTAGAACACATTTAAAAACACAAACACCTACCAGACTCCATTCGAAACATACTAGTAGAAAAAACAAATATAATAACCCCAGCCACTTGTAAAAAATGATTAAAAATAATGGGAACCATAATGATAAAAAAGAAGAAAAAAAGCTAACTCTTAACAGTATTAACAACAAACTAGGTTACAATGTGCTAACCGTGTTCGGAAAATCAAACACTTCTATAACACACTAAAAGCATACACATAACACATACACTCGTTTAAAATGAAAAATAAAATCATCCTTGATAATGGCTATAATTATAGCCGAAAGCGCTCGGAACTATAAAACATTTGGACAGTTTCTACACACTCTGTGTCCAAAAAAGAAAGCTCTTGTGCGAACACAAGAAAAATTAAATAAAAATGGTTAACCTTAGTACCTTGTCTGTAGTTTTTAATGAAACAGGCATAAATTTGACATTCACGTATTTGGATGTTTCTTTGTCTGACAGTTATATTTTTTCACCCCATGCAATTGATACTTAGTTCTACCTTCTCACTTTCGTTTACTACATTCACAGGACTTCTTGTAGTTTCTTTTCACTGTCTACTATCAACACAGCGTCATCTGCATAATTAATGCTATTAAGAATTTGGCTGCTAGTAGTGAATACTGCTAGGGCAAATCAAAGGATTGCTTTACTGTAAAGTTTGAATAAGTCAGGCGGGAAGGAACACCATTGCCTTACGCCTCTTTCTATTTATGTATATTTACTAAATTAATTTTCTATCCGAATGCAGATTTGCTTCCAGTATACGTTCGGAATTATCTTCCAAAATATCAGACAGTTATGTGCCATGCGTGATACTTTTTTTTTTTTTTGTTTTTCTTTTAAAGCATTAGGCGATCATGACTGAGGAGGCAGATTATTTTCCTGCAGTATGTTGACTTTTCTTTCTGCGGTAGACATCCATGGCTATAGATCCCGGTCACTCCTTCTATTTACCCATATCTTGGTCGGGGGGAAGAAAAGAGGATTTATACCTTTCCCAAGGTTATTAGCACGTAAGTGAAAGTAATCGGTTCGACTGCAATTCGAACTCGGCTCTCCGATTCCTCAATCCGAGCCACTATCCATTACTCCACCGTGCCTTCCCAAATATATCAAGCATAACTAGCAAGCTTTATGTCATCCTTTAAAACAGTTTCTATATATTTAAGTATTGTACTTTTGGTATTTCAAATGTGGAATTTGTATGATGGGCTGTTCTTTGCGCTGACAACCGTGAATTCACTCTTCTTCCAGTTGATATTTCTTGCTTTCTTCTCACTTTATTTCACTACCTTCTGTAGGAATTCTTGTAATTTCCTTTCAGTGTCGAATATCAACACACTTTTATCTGCGTATCTTATTGTGGCCGGCAGTAATGAATCCTGGTAGACTTTTAATTATCTCAGAATCGTCTCACTGCGTAAATTTAAATATATTATTTTTATTTATTTTTTTAAAGCATTTTACCCCAATCATGGCGGGAGTGCTACTAATACGCAAGGGGTGTTACAGGGAGTGAAAGGAAAATGAAAATACTGTGTATAGAGGAGATCCAGGAAAGGATGAAAGAAGAACGGAAATCAAGGCATCAGACGTCAATTGACGTTACATTTAAATTTTTGAAGATCATAGTTATCAGGGAAGCAAATAAGAGGAAGGGAGTTCCACTGTCGGGAAGTGCGTGAGAATAAACTGTTGAAATATAAAGAGGCGGTTATATTCAACTATTTCAACAGTAAATGTGTGGGACCAAAATGCCAACCGAGTAGCACGCTTAAATTCAGGCAATCGGTGCACCAGTAAAAATATCTCGTCAGAGCAGATGCCATGAAAATATTTATAGCAAAGAGAGAGGGAAGCCACATTACGTCAGTTCGGAAATAACTGGAATCGAGACTCCACGTCAGGACCGATCACATTGCATATTCGTCTTTGGATTTTGTCTAGAAACTCGAGATAAACAGCGGGGGACAAGACCATATATAGCAACATTATTATTATTATTATTATTATTATTATTATTATTATAGTTGTTGTTGTTGTTGTTGTTGTTGTTTGTTATGTAGGAGAAAAGTATCGCTGCCGACACTGGAGTTTGAACACAGATCACCAAAGAGCAAACACAGGTGATCCCATTTTCAATAAGTAGATCCCGTGATGGTAAAGAAAATATATATATATATATATATATATATATATATATATATATATATATATATATATATGTGTGTGTGTGTGTGTGTGTGTGTGTGTGTGTGTGTGTATGTGAATTAGCGTGGCGTCTAAGTGATCTCTCTCCGGATTACTTCGGTAGTGTGCTGGTCAAACTCTCAGTATCCTAGCGGAGAAGATTCCCATACAAGGCTCTGTCGAAGGGCAGAGTCTCGTCTCGGGAGACACCTATCCGACCCCGTTCTTTACGGGGTCTACTGGGAACTTTTGGCCGATCCTACGGGCTCGGAGACCCCACATTAAACTCGGCCTTTAGCCACATCCGACCGCGTGGTGTGGTTAGTGAATATCATGACTATACTGATTGCTATTCGGATCACTGTACGATGGTTACTATTCGAGCGAGTATTGTTGAGCAAGTACTATTAGTGCGAGTGATATTCGAAGGCGTCTGACATCAGTATTGTTCAACAGCGTTACTATAGTTTTATCTGCGATTACAAAGTCTCTACTAAAATGAGCATCACGAAAGTGACAACGACTATTCGTTGACATCACACAAGCATTATACGAATATTAGTATATAAAAAATAATTATACGTAGGAAGCAGTACTATTCTCTATACTATTTACTATGCTATTTCTCTATTCGGATCACTTTTCGGTGGGTACTATTCAAGCGAGTATTATCGAGTAAGTACTATTATTAAGAGTGATATTCGAAGGCGTCTGGCACCAGTATGGTCCAAATGCGTTATATAATTGTATCTGCGATTACAAAGTCTCTACTACAACGGGCATTACGAAAGAGACAACGACTTTTCGTTGACATTACAAAAATTATTATTATTATCATTATTAATGTTTTATTTTCTTTGATTTCTGGCGTTTACACATTTCTTTCCGCGTCCCACCCAAGAACCAAGGTTAGAAATGGCATCATGACACGTTCCACTGCAAAAAAAAAAAAAAAAAAAAAAATTACATAGATAAAGCACTTCGTAGAGTGTGGGATGTACTTGTCAGAACAATTTTTTGTATCTCCTTGAGGCATGGACTTCCAGAAATTCCTTCATTTAGTCTACTGCAATTTTTTCCAACCAGACATAGGACTCCAAATACAACAGGGATTGTTGATGTTCCCATATGCCACAATTTCGAGATTTCTATTTCAAGGTTCTTGTATTTTGACAGCTTTTTGAATATCTTCAAAGATACATTGCAGTCAGCAGTGACTGCCATATCAATAAGGAGGCACCATTTTTGTTTGTGGTCTTTAATAACAATATCTGGGCGGTTGGATTTGATTGTTCTGCCAGTGTGTATTGTATAGTCCCATAGAAGTGTAACAGGTCCTATCTCCGTAACCGGGTCTGGGTGGTGTTTCTTTCAGTTTCCTTCCCGTAGAAGTTGCTGATTTTCCGGTGCAGATATTGGCACACTCTGTCATGCCGGCTTTTATATTCAGTGGGTACCAATATCGTGTAACCTGATACAAGATTCTGCATTTGGGTTATATTCCTTTGGGCTGCTCCAAATATTTTCCAAAAATATCTGTACATTATAAATCGATGGTGGCCTTTCGACATGTATAGGTGTTTTTCCAATTTCCCTGTAAAATTTCTTAAGATCAGTTCGGAATATTTTATTTTGGCGATAGAACCTACAACGTTTTTCGTAGCGTCTTGTTCTCTGCGCCTTTAGCTGAAGTTTCTGCATCAGCATTTCCTTGATTGATGGAATGTCAATTAGGGATTTAATGTTATATTTCCGCTAGATCTTTTTGAATTTACGTGTGGAAATATTAGGTTTTAATGGTGAGCTCATCTAATATAGAAAGCTCACATCTGATTTGTTCTATTTCTCGTATCAGTTTTGTTTTCCAAGCTGGTTCTCTGTGTCTGTTAATTTTATTTATTCTCTTGACCCCAAGATTCCGAGACGCTGCTAAAGCTGTTGCGTATATGACGTTGTTAACTTCTGTGATGTTTCCCGGTGGTTTATCTGTTAACAGTGTTTCCAGAGCAGCGTTGTATATTTTCACGATGTGCTTGTTGGAATTCGTCATATGGATTTTCGGGAGTTGGTCTCTGTCTGACAATTGTATGAAAGTTACCCTGCTGAGTACTTGGATGACGTCATTTTTCGCTTCGGTGATTTCAGCTTCGTGGTTTTCAAGGAATTCTAACTTATTGTCACTGAAGATGACTCCAGGTACATTTTCTGGAGAACTGCAGGTTGTATTTAAGGTCGAGTCTTGGGTTTCATTTCCTGGGAGATTATTTCGTATTTCATTCGCTTTAGCGTCCACCTCATCCTCTGTTGCATTCCTTATTTCTACATTCGTCTCTAATAGAGTTTGAGTGATGGGTCATGGTATTTTTTTCTTATATCTAATTTTATCATCTATTTCTGCCTTTGAGAGTCTGTTGTTTCGCATGATGTCCCTACGGACATTGGCAAGCATGTTTGGATTGAGGTTAGGTCTTATATCATTTCCCACCGTACTTCTCCATATTTGGTATGTTTGATTGGTGGTGTTCTTTGCTGGGTTTTCGAGTGCAGTGAAGAAGGATGTCATGACTTGTCGATACTCTTCGCGGCTCCACTTCGTTCGTTTACTTTTTATTAGTCGATTTGGTATTGAGTCACTTGGTCCAAGGTTGGCAATAATCCGGGTTTGGTGACCTAGTGTCTCTTCGTGTGTGGAAGAGGTTGTTCTAGTGACAGATTTTAGTCTTCAGACTGGTTCCTCTCTGAGGGACGCGGCCATTGTTGTCCCGGGTGACGGCCGATCCGGTATGTAATATTATTCGTATTCATTGAAATTGGTAGAGATGCGTTTTAACCTTGACTGCCAAGAGGTAATTATGTTCTGGTTACCACCTTTAGGACGATTCTCGAAGAAGATCCAAGAGCACGCCCAACCAATGAGGTTGTGGTTTATTATTATTATTATTATTATTATTATTATTATTATTATTATCATTATTATTATCATTATCATTGTTATCATTATTATTATTATCATTATTATTATTATTGTCATCATTATTATTATCATTATCATTATTATTATTATCATCATTATTATTATTATCGTTATTACTATTATTATTATTATTATTATTGAGGTGGAAAGCAGATATGTCAAATGCTTTTGCATCATCTATATAATATGTGCATACACTCTTTTGAGTGGTATTGCTCTTTCTGGTATAATTTTGAGCATAAATATCGCATTCATTCTTCCAATATCTTTAACGAAACCGCTCTCTTCTTGTCTTATATCCTGTGTAATTATGATCGTCGCTCTCTTCATCAGAATTTCGATAAGTTTTGTTATATGTCTCATTAGGCGGATTGTCCGATGCATTTCGCATTCGTTAGTTCCTGGCTTCCTAGGCAGAGCTATGAAGATAAGTCGACTTCTGTCTTAAGATATATCGCCACTGTCGTATATTAAGTTTATTATGTCGATAATATTGCCAATGCCGAAATCATCTAAAGTTCACTGCATCTTTATTATAATTTCGTCTGGTTCTACTGCTTTGTTCTCGTTCAGTTTAGCCAGAGTTGATTCCATTTCTGCTTTTAGTATTTCTGGTCGTTTGATATTTCTGTGTATTATTGGTTGTCCTCTTTCTTCGGCGGAAGATTTGTTCCATATATATCAACTTATGTCTCTGAGATATATTTACATTATTCGGACTGTTATCCTCATTTTCATTGTCGATATTCACAACGTCTCGGCCGTTGTACGCTCCGGCCTTCTTCAGGTGATTGGAATTTCGAACCGACACCTTTATTTTGTCCACCGGGGTCCACAAGGACACATGGCCCAGTAGATAAAAGCGATGGTTGAAGTAATCTAGTGACTTGACCGAAAGAATTGTGAGTTCTATAACTGGCCACAACAGAGTTGAAAAAAAGAGAGAAAGTTACTAAGTTAACGGCTATATTCATAAGAATGGAATTTCGAATTGAACCCTTTCTTTCGCCCACCGGGATAAATTGTTCTAGTTCCATGTTCCATGTCGTGGATGTCTCAGTTATTTCGCTTTAACTCCAAGTTTTGGTTCACCACTGTTGTTGCCTTGTATTGAACTCACAACACTTTCGGTTTAGTCACTGAATCTAACCAATGTCTTATATCCCCTGGATTATGTGTCCTTGTTCGATGTATTCGCTCCATTTGTGAAATAATATTTTTTTCTTTATTAGCAGTGTTCCATCCTTGGATTTTATGCATCTGAGCATGTCTTTTGTCCTAGTGTTAGTTCTCTTATAATTTTATGCATATCTGCTTCTACCTATTTCTATATATTTTCATTGAGACATTCACCTTTTGCCTGCTTGCATTTGTTTGTATAATGTTCTATATTTTTGTGCCTTTCCTTGGCATTTTTGGCGGCTCTTTTATATCCGTTGGATTTAAAATTAGGCTCAGTTAAAAAGTTAATCACTATCAAGCACTGTTTAAATATATTTTTCATCATCATTATGCCTCTTAATTCCTTGGGGGACATAGGAAACTCTCCATTGGGGATTTTCACCAGCACGCGTTTTACGCCCTACTTTGGAGGACTTATCCTCGGCCTTATCGTTGTTTGAAGATATCATTGAGGTTTCTGTAAAAAAGCTAGTTTTTACGTGAGTAGGTTGTTTGCCTACTGAACAGCCCCCAATGTGGAGGAACAGGGTGTTGTGACGTCGTCCCCCGGTCGCAGCGCCGACTGTGACGTTCTATCCTGATCTACCACGGCGCCAGTTGTGACGTCCCCAAACAGCACCAATTGTGACGTCCTCGCCGCGTGCCAGCTGTTCGCTCCTCGCTGCTCCGTTCGGGTGTCACTGCTCCAAATGTGACGTCCGCCTGTCGCGTCAGTCGTGTTGTCTCGTCCTGTGACGACCAACTGGCTTGGTATCGGTCGCGGCACCCAAATGTGACGTTCTAGCCTTTTGGTGATTCGGGTGGGAATCTGGTTAGATTTGCTATCAGCCCTGTCGTTCCCAATTCGCTTCCAACGCCTGGTTACCAAGGTAATTGCATTGATCTCCCGACCCGTTCTATGGATTGTGACACGCCGTTTTCCGTTAGGCGAGTTTTAACGCTTCAAGTTGTTTGCTCTCTAAGAAATTGGCGTTTCGGTGTGTCTTTGGACGAAAGTCGAAAAAAAAACTTATTTCGGTGGTCTGGTTCTAAGTCGTTCTTCAAAATAATTGTTCTTGGGTTGAAGAGGAGTCCGGAATGTTGCGTGAATCTTGATCAGCTAAACTCACTGGAACTGCTGGAACTCAACTCTGGAAACTCAACTCTCCGCTGGAGCCCGAACTCTGATTTCTGCCTGCTGGGGCCTTGCTTTTATTGACGCCGACCAAAACCGGGGTGGGTCTGTGGGCGTCGGGGTTCCTCGATAATTCTAAATACATATCCACCTCTTTTATTTCTGGTTAGGGATTTTCCACTCTTTTCCATTTTTGGGAAACTTTCCTTACTCCCACTTTCTCACCATACTTCAGAGGGCGTGAACTGCCCTCCCCACTTCTTCGTAGCAGCTTCTCATACATATACTCTGGATGAGGCGTCAACAGCCTCCTTCGTGCGTCACGTGATCACCACTCGACCAATGAGGTCTTAGTCGGGTATCTTTCCTCCTCCTTCGTGCGTCACGTGATCATCACTTGACCAATGATGTCTTAGTCGGGCGTGAAAAATCCGCAGCTTTCTTTCGGGGGAAAAAAATATCTTGCTTAACTAAATAAAAAAAATTATCTCTTCTCTTTCCCTTTTCTTCCGCTTTAATCGCCGGTATCATTTTTCTAGCCGCAAACGGACAATATGACAACTCTTGTTCTACACGTGGTTTTTGTCAGGTATTTTATCGCTAATTATCAAAATGGGTGGTCTTTTAACACGGCCTCAAAAAGAAATATCTCTAAAGTTTCAGTCAGTCTGTCGCCTCCAAGGAAGAAGAAAAAAACACTTCTGGGTCACCATTCATTTTCCTTCGGTACATATTTCTGATAACATAATTTTATTATCGCAGGCCAAAGTTGTTTCGTCGAAAAAAAAATCGGTCAGCGGACACGGCTTGTGTGGTTTTTAATTTTTCATATCTACCCAAAGTCCTGTAGTTACACCTGTGTTTTGTCAATTATCAAAATTAACGTTTTCAATTGAATTTTTCCCTGGCCAGCCGACCAGCCGTTTTGTTTACGTACTCCTAGATAACACAGCCTTTATCAAAACACATCTGTTTCTTTCTTTCACTTTCTTTTTACTCAGAATTTCCCTGTCATTGTAATGACACCCTTTTCGCCATTTGTTACTTATCAATATATTCATTGTCTCTTAGCCGTGTGTGTGTCTGCTTATCACCCACGATTCGTCTTGCCTTTATTTCTGCCTTCTTTTCTTTCTTTTCCTTTCTCTGCCTCGTAAATGGTGCCACAGTGTGTCTTTCATCTAGTTCCGACCACACAAACCTTCGTTACACTTGCTAAGGGTTGAAGACCCGCCCACATAGATATAGGTTTCGTTGAAGCGCTCAATCCGTCCTACCACGTTAAGACGACACATCTTCAGAAGGGACTGATGAAATATATTAGCTGAAAACATTGTAATTTCCAAAACCTTTTACAAGTAAACAAAAACGGCTCTCAGAAGCAAATAAAAATCGTAAAAGAATATACAAAGAATAATATTGTCAACATCATATATATATATAGAGAGAGAGAGAGAGAGTGAGAGAAAGAGATAGAGGTGGCACGCTGGTGTAATGGATATTGCATTGGACTGAAAAATATGTGAGCTGAGTTCGAATTCAAGTCGACTCCATTACATTCACTTACGTTGGGAAAGGTATGAATCGTCTTCTTGTAAATAACTGGACAGACTGAGTTCTATAGCCTTGGATGGCATCTGGTCTAAAAAAATTAAAAACCTGCGGAGAGTCATTTGAGGAACTTGTGTTGGCAGGTCTCTGTATTAGGCTCTTCAAAATGTGTGGTTGGTTCTGCACAAAACCTTCGCCTATATAATCAAACGACTTGTGCGGTTGAATCTGGTTGTCGGTTTCTAGGAACTGAGTTGTTCATATGTCGAAAATGACGGGAGAGTCCATTAACATATATATATATATATATATATATATATATATATATATATATATATGTGTGTGTGTGTGTGTGTGTGTGAGTGTGCGTATATACATATATATATATATAGTTTAAAGTTAGGTTGTTTATGGGTAGAAGTGAGGATATGTAGATATGAAGTGGACACTGAAGTCAACGTCTTTCATGCTTCAACGGCTTAAAGTATGAAACAGACTGTCGTCGTTTGTTGTTGGCTTCAGACTCAATTATATATATATATATATATATATATATATATATATATATATATATATATATATATATATATATATATTACAATAAAAATGAAGAACAGTAAGATATAAACGGTGTTCATATTGATATTTTTATTTTAACAAAAAGAGTGGTCAATGTAAATTTACAGAGTATAAATATTTTATATTATATAACATATATGTGTATATTATATAATATATATATTATAATATATATATATATTTAGTTGTATTGGTGTGAGTTCGTGACCTCTGTTTCACGCTATTTTATTAAAGATTACGGATTATCATATTGTATCATTCCTCTCTCCTCCCCTCTCTCTCTCTATATATATATATATATATATATATATATAGAGAGAGAGGGATATATATATATATATATATATATATATATATATATATATATATATTGTATTCATCAGACATTATATGTATTATATAAATATTTTAGAACTACTGCTGTATATTTAGGTGTAGATTCTTTAATCGATTCATGTTTCAAGACTCAAGTGTGTTTTCGTAACTGAAAAATCATCACGATAAGCCACAGTGGTTCAGCCATACATCATAATATTGCTAGGATTTGATAATTTAATTGTTACAGACGAGAAATTTTAGAATTACAGATAAGGATCTTAGAGAAGTTTTCTTTTATTTCTTCACTCACGTATACAGGTGAAAGCATTTCAATATGTATCCAGCTATATCTCCGTGCATATATTAATTTACTTCCCAGTTCGGTTGATAAAGCAAGTCAACATTGACTAATGAAGTTGACGTTAATTAAACCTAGTGAAAATTCCGTTTCGGCTCGTGATTTTACGTCACCATATGTCTTACGTGTATTTTACTATGCACATGTTTTGGCTGTAATTTATAGCACATATGTATAATAAAATCTGAAAGTAAAACACGGGGTAAATAAAAACAACAACTCCGAGAAGAAAAATTGCAATAATCATCTTCCCTGAACATGAAATCTAAATTCAAACATGAAAGCAAACTATACTACCGTCCATAACAACACACCAAAGTTATAAAACTACGGGTTTAATTTTACGCAGGACAATTTCCGCTAGGGCAAGATTTTATCAAACAACGCAAGATTCTACAAAACTAAAATATTAAATTGAGAATTCGAATCATGTTTATAAATAGCCTCGTCAGGTTTAGACTTTCATATGGAGGTCATGTATGGTGTCTTGAGAAATGTATAAATTATAATCTATATACAACACTTATCTCAGATGAATGATTAAAATTTCTTCCAAGGGAAGAAACCCCTTACATCTTAAAGAAGGCTATTCTTCACCAGTGCTGAGAGACTGGCGCTACAAGATCACAAACACAGAACTTTTAAAAACAAATACACCAAGTGAAAACACTATTTACATTATTCGGACTATTGTCCTAATCTTTGTCGCCATATTTATTACAACGTTTCTGCCGTTTACGCTCCGGTTTTCTTCAGGTGGTTGGAATGTCGATCTGAACCCTTTATTTCGCTCACTGTGGTAGACTATTCTAGTTCTACGGGCCATGTTTAATGTATGTCAGTTATCAGTTATCTCCTGTTAATTTCCCTTCTGCAAGTTCTCCACTGCCTTAATCGGGTATTGAACTCACACACTTTGGGTCCTGTCAATGGATCTAACCAACGCCTTTATCCACTGGTGTTCAATACTCGGTTGACTCAGTGGAGAACTTGCATGGGGGTGGAATTAACAGGAGATAACTGATAACTGACATCCATCAAACATGGCACGTGGAACTAGAACTGTCTACCCAAGTGAGCGAAATAAAGTGTTCAGTTAGATATTTCAACCACCTGAAGAAGGACGGAGCGTACAGCGGCCGAAATGTTGTAATAAATATGGCGACAAAGATTAGGACAATGGTTGTAATAATGTAAATGTTGTACTTAATACCTCATCTCGGAAATATAGACAGATACCTACTGAAGAATTCCAAAAACAAACCTGAATAAAATGGATGAAATATCTGACTAGAAGTGAAAATATTAACAAAAAGAAGAACATGACTTTCCATAAATACATTAATCAAAATGTTAGAGTGGAAACTTCATCAATATTAGAAAGAACAATAACAGTCTACTTGAGAAATCAGTCTTTCTCTTTTAAGAGAAATGTTTTTACCGATTGTAACGATACATTTTCGGTCAAGATATGCTGAATATTTCTTTATATGCAAATGGGCAATCTTATCATGAATATTAATAGACATAGGAGTCATATTAGCAGGATATGCTTATTGTCTGAAGACGGCCGTGTCGTGAAACTCGCAATCAATATGACTTATATACTGTGCGAATTATTTGGAACAGTGACTTCAATAAAATAGAGCAATGCCATATTATTTCATTATATTTATTTTTTCCAAATGCTTTACATAACTGTTCTAATATGTCCCATATCAGTATTTTATATGTTCGCTTCTACTTTTAATGAGTATTTAGACACGTTTTAGCATAGATTCGGCCAGTTTCAGGCACAAGCTGCCTAATTCTTCATTGCGATGCCAAATCTCAATGACATCACAGACTAGATTCACTAAGGTGGTATAATCATGTTTTATCTGTTGCTGCTTCAAAATACTCCATAAGTTTTCAATTGGGTTCAGGACAGTGGAATTTTCTGGCCAGTCGGGTAAAATTCTTCCATTGTTGGGAGCATATGGACTTTCAAAAAGATCATCCCCTCAGTTATTCTCAATCTACCTAACCCATTTGCACTGAAACTACACGAGAACATTTTAATTTTTTTGGCTTTTGGTCAATATAGCCATCATTTATGAGTTCACCTTACAAAGCGTACAAAGCGGGATCGATGATCCCTCATTTCAAAGTGTGTTTCATCCGAAAACAACACTTTTTTCAATCTTCCCTCATCAAATCTTTATGCGGTTTTACACATTGGAGTCCTTTTTTCTTTCATTCTTCCTGTTAAAAACCGTTTTTTTATGTGGGTTTCTATCTTGTCGCTCCATTTCAAGTAGCCATCTCTTGACAGTTGAGTTAGGTATGGAGACAACAGATTCCACTAAATCTGATGCCACGTCCCTGCTACTCTTCCTCAGGATTTTCTTCGCCACTTTTGGTCATTTTCATTTTTCTTCCTTAATTTCCTTTTCTCAAAACCATATTGTCACCCAATAGAGCCTTTTTTTTCACAATGTATCCAACACTAGACTTGCCTATCTTGATGCTTTGGTCTATTTATCAGATGTTTCAATGTTCATGGAGCGCAATAGTCCGTGCACGCTTTCTAGAAGTTAAATTCATTTTTATTTTATCTGTTGAAAAAAATAATCAGATTAGTTTTGAAATCAGAAGCAGCAACCGAAAAATCATAGAAAATCTGGCTTACATGCAAAACAATATAACTCATACAGTTCTTAAGGAAATACAATGTTTAGACACAAACAAATTAAAAAATATTCAAAATTGTTCGGTTGTATCAGGAGTGTGCAAGGTACTGGCTTCAATGCGTATAATCAATTTATATATATATCATATATTATATATATATATATATATATATATATATATATATATATATATATATATATATATATATATATCAAGTAATGTGCATTTTATTTTATTCTATATTAGAAAACACCTGTCATACACAACTGGATAAAAAGTGTTTTTCTAAACTTATATTTTCTTCTAAAATTATATCTTACTTCAGTAAGATTGATTTATTGACTTATTTGTTTGACGTCATATCAACCACAATGCGTTGTTTAATGCCGACAAGTTTTTTTATGATAGGTTCGTATGGATAGAATATTTTTTCTTTGTAACAAATCAGTTTGTAGATCAGGTTTCATAAAGCGGGTTATTGTGGAGAGCCAAATGTATTACAAGTAATATTTTTTTCTAAAAATTATTTGCTGGTATTTTTGCTATAAAAATCTTTTTTTTTTATACTTTCCTGGAGTTTTGACCCCAGTTTAGGGGTCAACTTTCTTTCCATAGCTGGGACTCAAACAGGTGGTACCACCCCGGGTCAGGATTTACCTGGGAACAACAGCAATTCAGAGGTGATTTTACGCTACTCAAAACCTCCCGATCAAAGGCCTTGCCGCCGGATAATGTTTATCATTATACGCGTAATGAACTCTATTAACGTAAACAAGAATATACATATGAGCTTCTGTCGTTGATCTCTAGTTAGGAATTCTCTTTCGAAAATCAATGTCTATTATTTTATTACTATGCAGCCTCAAGTCAGAATCTATTGGATAAACCTGTTTTAACTTAGTGAACATTTATATGTATGCAGTAATGCAATAACGAATAATCTGATCACATAAGCCAGTGACATTGTTACGCAGTGTTCTGTTAATACTACCTTAGTTACATCAAGCTGCTTTTTTCATTGGATATATTTGATGTAAATATTTTATATGCTGTCCTATAGAAAAACTGTGGTTCGTGCATTAGCCTATGACGTAGAGAGAATCGTTAAAAAATTCCGCATTCTTTTGTGCTTTGAAATAAAACAGCCATTTATAATGTGCTGTCGATAGCTGCGCTAGAATGAATCACAAATCATCGTGGCCGAGGTCTTAAGCCTGCTGGCCTTGTTCAAATTGTTGTTCACGCTAGATAATTCACTCTTTCCCAGAAACTCTAACTAAGGTCTGCTCAGCATAGATGCAGTATAAACCAGAGATGGGCTCTGTGGGTGTTGAATAAACAAAATGTGCCTGAGCAGGCGTCTGTAACAGGGATTGACTAGCCACCCTAGTAGACCGGTATCCTCGAATAGGAATGGCCGGTTATACACAATGTGCACAGACTGACATAGATCTACGTAGGATAAGAGTAGATCCCTTTTAAATCTTATCTGAGATCAGTTCTAAAATAAAAGCAGTAAATCTATATATTTTCCATATGTAGGCTTTGTTTAGTAAAATGAACAGAGTTATAAGATTCAACGAACGGTGTATATCATAAACAATGCAACATTAATCTTTTGAGCCCTGACCACCGATTTACCGATGGTAGAGAAAAATAATTTAATAACCAGCCACCGATTGAACAGTGGTAGAGAAAATGACTTAATGCTCAGCTACCGGTTGAACGGTGGGTAAACACTTGTAATTATTTTTTATATCTACAATGAGACATTAGATAACAATTATTTGCGAATTTTGACTCAGGAGCTCAGGCAGAAGGGTTAAAATCCTTCAGGAACGCAAGGCCCAAAGGGTTAAAAAAGGGTCGAATCTACGGCGAAATACCACTCATCCTACCATCGAAAGATTTATAAACTTATACATCCGGATAAAACGAACTTCATCTTTCATCGCGTCTCTCCTGGAATCCGGTTGTTAAAAGTTGTTTTATTTCATCCTCCTAATCATCTCGTTAAATACTCTATTAATGTCGATCATAATGACGTGACTCTAGATTAAGTTTTTGTTTTCGCAGTAAAGGATTAGAAAAGTAGATATTGTTAAAGTTTAAACTAATCTCATCAATGAATGGGCAATGTGTTGATACTCACTCTACTGATGTTGAAAATTCTACAATTGTATGAGATATATTTTACATGTAGCATTGATTGCAGCTTTCACACAAGTTTTACAATGGACGACCTCTTTGTTTCATTTCGAAATATGGATGGAAATATCATTTCTAGTTTAGTTTTCGTCTCAAATTTCTCTTTAGAAGACATAATTACCGATTATCAGATATAATTACCAATGGTAGATTTCAATGTCTTTTCGGTTTAGCGTTTGTAATAATTAATTTGGGTAATATTTAAGCGAAATGAGAAATAAACATTTGGCTAATATTAACATTTTCTCTAATTTTAACTTTAGGATAAATATCCCACCAGTTAACAATATATGAAAGTTGCCCAATAAGTAATGCTTTTCAGATTTAATTAGTTATAATTCATATTCTTTTTAAATTATAAATCAACAATTAATTAGTAGCCAAGTGGATACATTTATAAAGCTCATTACTCTTTGTCTCCCAATAAATACGAAGAAAGCAAATAACTATCATAGAATGTCTGTTCGTTAACGGAGGATTTGCTGAAAACGTTCATAAGAGTTTAGTATGTTTTTATGAATAGAGGAACTTGGTGTAAACACAGAGAGTAGATTGCCCAATCGCATTCCTGAAAAAAATAGCAAAACAAAACCAAAAGAAAAAAAAAAAAAAACGGCAACAGCATAGTATGGAATAACAAGCGTGAAGAAATTGCTGGAAGGTAATTTCAATCTGACCCTCATTGGTGTACATTTGCTAGCGGGCATTGGAATCTAAAACTCTAAAAAAAATGGTGGCGAATTAAATCGGTGGTAAAGGACGTCAATACCTGTGCATTATTTCTGGTTAGTTATTGATCTATATGGGTTGTGTTATTATCCAGCAAGATAAGCCCCTTAAGTGTAACATTGTTGAACAAAACATGATGTATCATTTCTAAATCAAGACATTCGTACAATGCCGTGTTGGTATGACCAGGTTGCAAAAGTGTGCACTTGAGTAAGTTCCCGACAATATCATATGGGCAGCCAGTGTTTTGTTTTTAATTTTGCCTTATTTTCTTTTCTCTCTCTCTCTCTCTCTCTCTATCTCTCTCGATCGATATATATATATATATATATATATATATATATATATATATATATTTCGTTTGGTTAATGGTATGTGGGGAAAGTGTATTGAATCATAGAAAGGTACGTTTACACGAATCATGCGAAGAAAGAAACAACACTTTCTCCTCTCTCTCTCTCTATATATATATATATATATATATATATATGTGTGTGTGTGTGTATACACACATATATGTGTATATATATATATATATATATATATATATATATATATATATATATATGTGTGTGTATGTATACATTAAGCACGAATGATTGATTTGTAAAGTATAAACAGATTGCATATGGTAATGTTAACTGTTTACATGCAAGAAACAATTCGTTCCTCATTGACCGAAGAGTAAGTGCTATTTTCGGATAAAATTGTAACATCTTTCTCTTAAAACAATATTTCAGTAAAATAAGTTCCTCAAGTCCACTATCTGTTATAGAACATTCCATTATTCCAGTATTGATTGAGACTTATTTCCTAATTTGTTTTGTTTGAAGTAGTGTTTGAGGGAGTGTGCAATGTCAATATTATTTTCCTTTCGAGTTGCACATGATAACCATTTTAATTATTAGTGCATTTGAAAGTTTGTCATTGTTATTTCTACTGTTGCCCGTTTTTAATTCTTTAGCGCCAGTACACAATATTCCACTACAAGTTCCATTCGCTCCAAGTCACTTTGAACCATTGAACTGAGACAGCGGATGTAGAGAACGGAACATTTACGCATTTTCTAATAAGTCTGACACTATGGATGTCATCCATATCAAATCTATTTAAGAACATGATAGCACTTATATGATAAAAAAAAAAAACTCTTGAATAACAAGCAGTATGGGATTCGATAGGCCCGGTCTACTGCTGATGTTCTAATTACCATTAGCCACAGAATTATTTAGGTTTTTAACGATAAATACACCTAAAAACTATAGTAACAGATATTTCGATGGCTTTTCACAAGGTGTGTCATAAAGATTTTTTGCTCAAGCTCTTTAAATATGAACTCACTGGAATGATCTTCTCAATTATAAAATACATCCAAAAAAATTGAAAGTATTTGTTAACGATCAGGCCTCCGTGACACTAACAACGCAGGCGTCCCCCAGGCTCACTCTTTGGGCCAACACTCTTTTTACTTTACATAAATGATCTGCCTAAGAACATAATCATATCATTTGTGAATATTTATGTCGATGATACGGCGATATAAGGGTGTGACGTCGTTCCCCGGTCGCAGCGCCGACTGTGACGTTCTATCCTGATCTACCACGGCGCCAGTTGTGACGTCCTCAAACAGCACCAATTGTGACGTCCTCGCAGCGGTGCCAGCTGTTCGCTCCTCGCTGCTCCGTTCGGGTGTCGCTGCTCCAAACGTGACGTCCGCCTGTCGCGTCAGTCGTGTTGTCTCGTCCTGTGACGACCAACTGGCTTGGTTTCGGTCGCGGCACCCAAATGTGACGTTCTAACCTTTTGGTGATTCGGGTGGGAATCTGGTTAGATTTGATATCAGCCTCGTCGTTTCCAACTCGCTTCCAACGCCTGGTTACCAAGGTAACTGCATTGATCTCCAGTCTGCCTACCCACGTTGTGAATTGATGTTAGACAGACGAGATCAAACAGTGGTTGGGGCCGTAATGAAAACTGAGTTCAACGGGGGTGATACTACACAAATATGCATAAAAAAAATAAAATGAAAACTCAAAAAGTTCAAAGTATCAAAGAAAAAGGTAACAAACTTTATGTCTAGTTCTTCGATACATAGGACTGCATCTATCTCCCGACCCGTTCTGTGGATTGTGACACGTCGCTTTCCGTTAGGCAAGTTTTTAACGCTTCAAGTTGTTTGCTCTCTAAGAAATTGGTGTGTCTTTGGAAGAAAGTCGAAGAAAAAACTTATTTCGGTGGTCTGGTTCTCTCTTCAAAATAATTGTTCTTGGGTTGAAGAGGAGTCCGGAATTTTGCGTGAATCTTGGTCAGCTATCTGCGAGGCGGTTTCAACTGGAGACTGACTCTAGGAACTCAACTCTGGAAACTCGAGCCCGAACTCTCTGATTTCTGCCTGTTGGGGCCTCGCTTTTATTGACGCCGACCAAAACCGGGGTGGGTCTGTCGGCGTCGGGGGTTCCTCGATAATTCTAAATACATATCCACCTCTTTTTTATTTCTGGTTAGGGATTTTCCACTCTTTTCCATTTTTGGGAACCTTTCCTCCTCCCCACTTTCTCACCATACTTCTGAGGGGCGTGAACTGCCCTCCCCACTTCCTCGTAGCAGCTTCTCATACTTATACTCTGGATGAGGCGTCGACAGCCTTCTTCGTGCGTCATGTGATCACCACTGGCCAATGAGGTCTTAGTCGGGTATCTTTCCTCCTCCTTCGTGCGTCACGTGATCACCACTTGACCAATGATGTTTTAGTCGGGCGTGAACGAATCCGCGGCTTTGTTTCGGAAAAAAAAAATATCTTGCTTAACTAAAAAAAAATTATCTCTTCTCTTTCCCTTTTCTTCCGCTTTAATCGCCGTTATCACTTCTCCAGCCGCAAACGGACAATATGACAACTCTTGTTCCACACGTGGTTTTTGTCAGGTATTTTATCGCTAATTATCAAAATGGGTGCACTTCTTAACACGGCCTCAAAAAAGAAATATCTCTAAAATTTCAGTCAGTCTGTCGCCTCCAAAGAAGGAGAAAAAACACTTCTGGGTCCCCATTCATTTTCCTTCGGTACATATTTCTGATAACATAATTTTATTATCGCAGGCCAAAGTTGTTTCGTCGAAAAAAAAAAATCGGTCAGCGGACACGGCTTGTGTGGTTTTTAATTTTTCATATCTACCCAAAGTCCTGTAGTTACACCTGTGTTTTGTCAATTATCAAAATTAACGTCTTCAATTGAATTTTTCGTTGGCCAGTCGAGCAGCCGTTTTGTTTACGTACTCCTAGATAACACCGCCGTTATCAAAACACATCTGTTTCTTTCTTTCTTTCCCTTTCTTCTTACCCAGAATTTCCCTGTCATTGAAATGACACCCTTTCGCCATGGTTACTTATCAATATATTCATTGTCTCTTAGCTGTGTGTGTGTTCTGCTGATCACCCACGATTCGTCTCGCCTTTCTTTCTGCCTTCTTTTCTTTCTTTTCCTTTCTCTGCCTCGTAAATAGTGCCACAAGGGTATACTTACAAAACGCGTGATCATCAGAGATTGGCGGCTGATCTCTCATTCGATATGTTTCTAATTTCACAGTTGGGTAAAAACTGGCTGGTGACATTCGATGGCACGAAAACTAAATTAGTTGCATTCCATCATAGAAGATCGAACCTCAAACTACCACCAGTTACGATTAATAGACGCCCCATCGGGAGGCTCCGAGATTTGAGAGAAAATTGGGTCTTAAGTTCACACTTGATCTTTTGTGGAACTCGTACATACGATCTATTGCATAAGATGCAGGAAAAATGGTCAGTTCCCTGTACCGCTCCAGTAAGTACCTGACTCCACGTACTATCCTCTACCTTTACAAGCGCCAAATCGGGCCAAAAACGGAGTACTGTTATAATAATTTGGGCGAGAGCTACATGTCTTTACTTTTAGTTTCGATAGTTTAAAAGCGTCTTTGTTTTTGTAGGCGACATTATTTTCCAGCATCTAAACTCTTTCCCACTGCACTATCGCTACTTCCATGGAAATCTTAGAACTTACTGCATTCATGGTTTCCGCGATTTAGAACCTTCAAGGACTCGCCATTATAATAGCACTGTCATTCCATCCGTATTCCACTAGTGAGAAGCATTTTCCACTTGAATAGGTTCTTCCCGCCAACCACTGGTCTGTGGAACCGACTCCCCAGTGGATATCCCGATCAGTAAAATCTTAACCTTTTCAAATCTGAGGTTAACCCTTATCTTCCCCTCCTCACCACATGTGACACTATTTAGCGGTTGCGTGAAAATTAAAACGAGAAATATTTAAGGCGAGAAGAAGCTATCACGAAAGACATGCTGAGCAATGTTATTTTTTTTAACAAAGAAAAGTGGTATAGATTTTATTTTCATTTGCGAAAAAAAAAGATTTTTTTTTTCCGCGAAAGATAGGAAATTCGTAAGATCTCGGATCTGTCGGAATTAATTTATACTATGAGGCGGCGATTAAAAGATAGCAATCTGCCCATGGCAATAATGAAAATTTCAAATTGGTCAAGTGGCCTACAAATCAGAATGCTAAAAAATAATCAAATTTAGGTCAAGTACCGACCGAGAAAAAGATCAGGCCAACCCAGAGAAAAATGAAGGGAAAACAGAAAAAGGGAAGAATAAACCATTAACTAGCTTTCGGAGATATCATTTCGCTTTGGGAAAAGACACCTGTTTTATGTCCAGATCTGGATATGATAAAAGTTTATTGCCGGGACAGATAATTGGCGACAGGGTGCGAAGACGTTCGGTTGACCACCCATTTGACGCTGGCGAAAATCTCGTTGATAAATTCCAGATGACATTCGGTTAAGATAGAGATTAAGGACCACACTACGAATCGTAGTGGTCTGGTGTAGGAAAAGAAAAAAACGAAAAAAGGAAGATAATTTTTTTTTCCTTTGAGCGATAATTTTAAACTGAGGCCAAGACTAACTACACCCACGCTGCTGAGCGTTCATTGGCTGAATGGTGGCGGGAGCAATGGGCGAAGGTAAACATATGAGAAGGATGGGAGGCCTGTTGACGCCTCTGAGGTGATTGGTGTGAGATACCACCGTGAGAGAGAAGGGAACCCTGTTGACGCCCTCTGAGGGGCTTGATGTGAGATACCAATATGAGAAAGGAAGAATTTGGGAGGACGATCCCCTTCAGAACACCTCTAAAACAGAAACTAATGGACTTCTATAAATGGAAAGTGATAAATTTTCCTGTCCGAAAGCAAAGAATATCCGTATAGTGGATTTAACATTATCGAGGAACCCAAACCACAGCAGGCCACACCCGGTTTTGGTAGGCGTCCATATAAACAGAGTCGTAGCGAGTAGACGGCAGTTGGAGTTAGAGAGTTCGGCAGAATTCCGAGGAGACGCAGACGCAGACAGAGTTGAGCTGTGAGCTCTGAGACCAGCCTCGCAGGAAGCTGACTGAAGATCCAAGCATTCCAACTTTGACTTCTAACCAATTTTATTTTTGAAGAACGACCTAGACTCACACCACCAAAACAAGTTTTACGAATATCGCCTGAAGATACAAAAAAAAAAAAAACAGTTATTGAAGAACAACTTAAGATATTAAGACTCGCCTTACAAACACAAAGTGTCACGTATCCATATATCGGGTTGGGAGAAAGACGCTGTCCTGTATTCAGAAACCAGAAATAAAAATATTTGTTATTCTTTTTTAACACAATTGAACTTTTCGAGTTGTTACTTCATTTTCTTTTACATATAATTGTGCGATGTCACCTTTGCTCGAATTCGGCTTGCATTACGGCCCGGCGACTGATTGATTTCGTCTACCTAAGATCAAATCACAACGTGGGTAGGTTAGACTAGAAATCAAAGCAGTTACTTCGGCAACCAGACGTTGGAGGCGAGCTGGGAACGACAAAGCTGATAACGAATATAACCAGATTCCCATCCGAATCAGCCAAGGGTTAGAACGTCACACACATAAACTGCCTAATACCTCCTGAGCTTTTATTGCTTGTAAAAGAACAACACTTATCCTTTATATTAAATTTGTTACTAATTGATCCGTACACACTGGTATTTGATATTGTTTTGAGGTATTTGATAAGTTTTGATATACGCGAGTATTTGATAAACCCGGTTATTGTATTTGATACACCCGGTTATTGCATTTGAAACACCCGGGTATTTGATATTGTTTGGGGGTATTTGATAAGTGTATGATATTAACAAATTCCACATCCTGCAATTTTAACGTACAAGCTGTTGTGTTGATTATCAATGAGGATACACACTGCATTTTCAATTTTCCAATTCTGATGTCTTCTGACATATGGGTGACCCACTGTCTTCTATTTAAGGTCCGAATGTTTGCTTCTTTATGATATATCACAGTTAAACTTAACGCTTCATAGTCGAATGAAAACTTGCAACCAGCGACTGGTATACATGGGAAAATCTAAACAGAAGCGAATAATTTTAAAACAATGACGCACAATTCTGAAGCTGGATCCAGCCAGCCTCCAAGTACTGTTGATATTATGCATGTCTCCAAGTGTATTGTAACAGATTTTAAAATAATTGACTCAATACCAAGCATCGTAAGTGAAACTGGGTAGAGGTTTGGTTTATTTTGTTTTACGGCATATCAACCTCAATGTGTCATTTAACGCCGACAACATTTTTATGATAGATTCGTATGAATAGAATATGTATTCTTTGGTTTAGATTAGTTTGGTTTATTTTGTTTTACGGCATATCAAACTCAATGGGTTATTTAATGCCGACAAAAAAATATTACTGGTAATATTTTGTTTTGACAAAAATCTTTTTCTGGTAATATATTTCCTTCAAAATTGTATTGCTGGTAATAATTTATTCCAAAAAAGTATTGCTGGTAATAGTTAACTATTTGCCCATAGCTGGGACCCTAACAGGTGCTACCACCCCAGGTCAGGTTGGACCTGGGAAAACCAGCAATTAAGAGGTGGTTCCACGCTCCTCAAAATCTCCTGATCAGAGGCCTTTCTGCTGGACGTAGTTTAACGTCTTACTCAGGACGCGGATGTAGTTTAACGTTTTACTCAGGACGCGAAATTGGGTAGAGGAATTACAGGCGCAAAAGAAGCACTGATTCCCGTTCACACATGTCTGTCAAATGTAGTCAAATCTGGGTTTCTCCATTATCATCAGAATACCTTGGCATATACAGATACGGGCCTCTATGCGATTTGTCCAGATCCGTGTCTTTGTCAGTTGACTCATGTCAATAAATCGACGAAAAAACCAGCAATAAATTTTCTGCTTTTGGCGAGACTCACTTTCCTATCGTCTGAGATTCGGTGTGTATGATAAAGATGTTTCTTTGTCGCATTTTTTTCCTGATGTTAACTACGGATACTTGTACTGTGTTTTTTTCATGCAGTGACATTGTCTATTTTTTTTTAATTTCTTCTCGTATCTCCCCCATCCCTGCTTGCTCATATTTAGTGTGAAGAGAACAAACTGTTACCTATTTTTTCGGAACCTCAAAACACCCTTGCCATATTTTGCTACAGAAAACACTTCTAAATTCATCAATAGTCTTCGTGAACGAAAGTTCGGCGTATTGGCGCTGTTCACAGAACTGATTACACCAGAAGATTCGATTTCTCCAAAACAATATAATTAAGATCTGTACAGCATAGATGCAGAACAAACAAAAGGTGGGATATGTGAGTGCTGAACAAAAACAAATATAGTTGTCTGTACCTCGTCCCGAAGAGAGATTGGATATTCACTTAAGCTCTTGGGTGTGCTAGGGAACAAATTGCCAGCCATTGTTATATCATAGCACTCAAATTGGTGATAGAATAATTGTTTTTAAATCAGTTTTAGAACCTTTAATATGGCTGCATGAATATACAGGTGTAAATATTTTTAAAAGTTACGCATGTGTACCATTAGATTTTTATATGAATCGTTTTCTTAATGATGTTAGATTAATATTATTTTTTTCGTTGTTTTTTACCAGTTGAGAACGTTTTCACTTTCTACAATCATTGTGTAGATTGCGTAGAGAAGTAGTAAGAATCACTGATATTTCTACATAAATGGTTATCTATCATATAACGACAAAAAGGACAAAAGTAAACTTAGCACAAAAAATAGATAAAAATACCCAACATGATCACCAGCATAAAAATAATCATTGCAGCAAATACTAAGACATTTTACCAATCCTCAGCAATAATACAAAATATTATATCGCATAAAATGTAAAATAGTAATTACATATATTTCAAGCATTATGCATAAAAATCAAAAAGACAAATTAAAACGAAACTGCAACTTGAAATGGCACAAGAGGATACAATATATTGAAAACGACACATGTGAAGAGGGGATCATTGTAAATAGATGAAACCGACATCACATGAAATAATTCTTAGTATATATATATATATATATATATATATACAGAATTATAGATATATATATATATATATATATATATATATATATATATATATATATATATATATGAAGAAATAGGGTCTTACGATGTGCTATATTTATGGGATAAGTGATAGATATCAGAGTTAGAGCGAGTGTAAATATAAAGTCTGACAATTGCGTCTAGCATGAAACAGACTGTCGCCTCTAAGTGTTGACTTCTATGTTCACTTATATATATATATATATATATATATATGTGTGTATATATATATATATATATATATATATATATATATATATATATATGCGTGTGTATGTGTGTGTGTGTATAATTTAAAGAAAAAACATATAATTTAATTAATTTGATTTTAATTTTTTAATTTATAATTTATTTCACCAGAGATTTTATTTTTCTTTCGATTTTCAGACTCCACGATTAAGGGCAGTATTAAGCTTATATAAGGTGAGATAGAGGGTAATGAAGAAAGTGTTCACACTTTCCCTCACCACTCTCTGTGTGACATGGTCAAAATTAGAGAGAGAAGAGGGAGTTTTAAAATGTATTTTTATTACGACACTTAATATTGAGGAGGAGATTGGGTATGGCTTAGACATTGACCTATTTTATCGGTCAACTCACCGGAAATGATATGGGTAAATGGAGAAAAGAAAAGTAGAAAGAAAAAAGGAAAATGGGGTAAGTAAATATATAAGAAATGCTTGATTCAATGCTTGATAGCAATTTAAATATCTTTCTCCACAAATAAATTAGGGATTTAATATAAACTGAGTATTATATTAACAAACAAATATAAACATACAAATTTACTAATAGTAATATTTTAATATTGTGAATGACGGTGAAGTTAAAATCTTTATTATTTAGTGTCTAATTTATCAATCTCCGGCTATATTTAGATGAGTAATATTTCTTAATTAAAGTAAGATTTGAAGATAATAATAAAAGAATTTACTTTTTTTGCATAAACACACTACATACATATACGTAAATACGCAACCACATATATTCATATACATGTACAATTATATGTATATAACCACATACACATGTATCGATACACATCGGTATACACGCACATACATACACAAATATTTACATATACATATACATATTTCCAAACACATCCATATTTATACATATTTAATTTTTTTCTTAAATATTACAGTTAACGTTAGACAGTGAATTAAGGGTTTAAATTTAAAAAAAATAATATGTTTAAATTTAATAGTAATGGTTAAGGAGTAATATTTTTAATTTAAATTTAAGTGATCAATTTAAATTGAAATTATCTCCAGATGAGTAAAAATTCTAATTTCTCAAGTCTAATTAGAAATTATTTAAAAATTAAGTACGATTGGAAGGTAATACACAAATTAGTTAAGTAATAAAAATATTTCTTTCTTTACATTAAATCGGGCACGGGGATATTTCCACACGATTTTTTTCTATTTTTCTGCCCAGTCATTTTTTTATCTCCCTTTAACCCGTAACAGTTTACTGACAAAGCGAACCCAACGTCTTTAATTTCAAATTAGTAATTAACTTTTTCTTTTCCTCACATTTTACCCCACCCCTCATATTCTGCTAATTTTTTCAAAGAAATATAAACGACAAGCATCATCTTTTAGCACAATACTGTGCAAATTTATTTCTTATACACTACGTAGCAACGAAACTCCCATGAGCCATTTGTTTACTTCCGGTAGCATAGACACCGTGCCCGATGAACTGGGAACACAACCCAACGAAATTATAATTGTACGCCAAAAACGTAGGCACGTAATATCTATATACCTATCTAGTGATTTTCCAAGCGTAGCTTAGAAGTGGCATAAGGCAGAAAGTATGGGGCACTCAGTGAGGAGCGAACTCACTACTCAGTCGTAATTTTTTCTAGCCAGAGAAGCTTATGAACCATTACACCACCTCGAGGTGCCTAATATATATATATATATATATATATATATATATATATATATATATATATATATATATATATATATATATATATATATATATATATATATATATATATATATATATATATATATATATATATATATATACATATATATATATATATATGTGTGTGTGTATATAGATAGATAGATAGATAGATAAATATTATTGGTCTATATATATATATAAATATATATATATATATATATATATATATATATATATATATATATATATATATATATATATATATATATATATGTATGTATGCACACGCACAATTTCCCAAGAGGATAGAATCCAGGTAGGACTCAATGTCCAGCACAGACTAAGAATATAATATAATATATATATATATATATATATATATATATATATATATATATATATATATATATATATATATACAAACTGTTATTCTCGAATCCAGCGTGATCTGTATCACTGAGCACCAAATCACTTCGATATTTATCTGAAAGGGACAAAAGGAAAACCCGGTGTTGTTCAGTGCAATTTTATCGCTCTTGCCAATCAAACATGTTTATGTACTGAATTGCATATTAAATATTTGCCAGGTGAAAATCTCCTTCCCGATATGCATGTGTTTGTCAAGTGAAGGGGCTTCTAGAACACAATATCTTCTCTCAACAGTACCTGGCTTTTATATTATATCCGTTGAAAAACAACCAATCTGAACTTGGAAATCATACAAATACGACAAACTATTAAGAGGAAGATACGAACTTATATACAGCTATGTTACTGAGTCTGTATTTTCAACTTTCGTCCATTTATTTAATCTCTATTGCAAGGACGATTGGATAAGCGTATCCTAATCTCCAGATTTTCTACAAGCTATCTAATGTTCTAATTTGGTGTTTCATAAAATGTAATTATGTTTCCTGAGGAAAACTTGTGGAAAAGCGAATTTTCTTCAAATACTATACTCATTCACACAACCATGCGCATCCTCGCGGACGCTCACATCCACATACACGTATAGGACAAACATATGAGTGGACACAGAGGTCAACAGCAAATGGCGACAATCTATTTCAAGGCCTGCGATTGCATTAACGCCACTCAGTGCCACTGATATCGAGCACATTCAGCCGTAAACATAACTTACTTGAATTATATATATATATATATATATATATATATATATATATATATATATATATATATATATATGCGTGTGTGTGTGTGAAAACCTAACACTAATTATCTATATCATATATATATATATATATATATATATATATATATATATATATATATATATATATATATATATAGATAGATAGATACACCTAGTGAGCCAGACAAACCTACCTAGGTTTCACCTAAACGGATCGTTTATAAAAAATATTAAAAAATTAAAAATATATATATATATATATATATATATATATATATATATATATATATATATATATAATTTTTTTCAAAATATGATTCCTTCGCTACATAAGAGTTCTCATGTTTCAAAAACGAGAGCCGAAACCATCAATATAATTATTAAAATTAAGGTGTTGGGTCCTGTTTAATCCTCAAGCGAAAATTTAGGAATAAGCTCTCTTGTGGTTTGCGCATGTTTAAAAAAAGAGCATGAGGTTTACGGCTTTAAATGTAAGAAAGTAGCACAATTCAACAAAAACCTACAGGAATTCGAAAAGGATCTACTCAATATAATCAATAACATCTCCTTCCACAAAAAGGAAAGCAACTTCCAGAAGCGTCTAGACCAAATAGTCAAAAGCATAAACAACAGCGATAAAATACTAGTTAAATCCGACAAAACGGGAAACTTCTACAAACTGACGGCCGACAACTACAACAAATTAATTAGAAAAAAATTAACTAAGACTTATAAAAAAACCCATAATAACAATATAAATATGGTTGACAGTATCAACAGAACTAGTAAAATGATTACTGAAAAATTAAAAATAAGTGATAGAGTTGGCAAACTGGCCGAAAAGGAATGCTACATCACTCTTAAAGACCACAAACAGGATTTTGAGGAAGACCCCACTACCAGAATGATAAACCCTACTAGACTCGACATAAGAAAGATAAGCAAAAAAAAAAAAAAAATCCTGGAAAGGATCACCAGCCAAATTAATAAACACCTTGGATTAACACTCTGGATTAACACCAAAGAAGTTCACCAACATCGACAATAAGCCTGACTGCACCCTAATTCAGTTCGATATTGTGGATTATTATCAGTCAATATCAAAAGACCTCTTCACGACTGCCCTGGGGTTTGCTACAGTGTATTCTGACTTAACTAAGGAAGAAACAAACATGACTCTCAATGCAAAGAAATCTGTCCTCATCCATAATGAAGTGGATTAAAAACACAAATGACAATTTTGACATCACAATGGGATCTCTAGACTCTGCAGAATCTTCGGACCTTGTCGGTCTATTTATACTGTACAATCTAACCGCGCACCGTGAATTAGACATTAAGGACATCGGGCTATACCGAGATGACGGGCTCATGGTAGTGAGAAGCTCCACAAATTTTAAAACATATAAAATTAGAAAGATAATTTAAAGTGAATCCGGAAAACTAAGTTTAAAAACAGTAGTCAACGCTAAATTAAAAAGAATAAACTTCCTAGACGTAACCCTAGACTTAATAAACAACGTCCACCTACCTTACAGAAACCTAACACTAATCCCTTTGCACGTACACACTAAGTCAAACTACCCCCCATCTATAATTAAGCATATACCCACATCAATAGAGAAAAGAATTAGCATGAACTTAGCTAATAGGGAAATATTCCGACCACACAGTAATTTTTATAACACAGCCCTGAAAAATAGTGGATACAAAAACGCTGACATAAGTTATAGAAACATTAGTACCAATAATAAGAAAAATAGGAAAAGAAAGATCATCTGGTATACCTCTCCGTTCAACCAAATGGTCAGTACCAAACTAGGGTATAAATTCCTAGCTTTAATAGAAAAACACTTTCCAAATAATAGCAAATTTAGCGAGATCTTTAATAAAATCACCTTACGTTACAGCTACACTGAAAATCTAGAAAGAATCAGAAAAAGACATAATAATAAAATCCTGGAAAAACATGCATGCCAAAACAGTAATAAAGCTCTTAAACTGAAATTAGATAAAAGTAACGAAAAATTATGTGATTGCAGAAACCCTAAAGACTGCTCGTTGGAAAATAAATGCCTCACAAAATCCGTGGTATACCAATGCACTATCTCATCCATTGAGAGTCCTAACACTGATAGGATATACATTGGGTCAACGAAGAATAAATTTAAAATTAGATGGAGACAACACAAGAGCTCCTTCAACAATATTCAAAATAGAAATCAGACATCCCTATCCCAATATTTCTGGCATCTAAAGGAAACGAATAAAACACCAAAAAGTAAAATGGAGAATAATAAATGGAACAAGAACTTGTAAAACCTGGGATGACCCATGACCTTTATGCCTACACGATATATATATATATATATATATATATATATATATATATATATATATATATATATATATATATATATATCCATCCATAGATAGACTGTTTCGCTGTAACACAGCACTTTAGTGTGGCTAGACGTATGTGTGTGTCTGTATTGTGCATTTAGGCAGCAATCCTTCATTTATACATGTTTCATCAATGACGACAGAAATGGTGCTATGATTAAGCTTTTTATTTAATTCTTTCTTATATTCGAACAAATGTTTTCTTTTCAGGGCACAGAGTCTGTAGAAACTGTCCAAATCTTCTGTAATTTCGTGCGGCTTAGAGCTCGGAATTACATATATATCGTGCATATCGTGTGTGTCGACAAAATTGTCCAAATCGTGTAACAGCAAAGTTGTCCGCCGCACAAATTGTATAATATCTAAAAAACTACTAAACAATTTGAGTTTCTTTTTTCTATGTTTTTAGATAAGACGTTTAGCCATCATGACACCATTTGTCGTAAAACTCTCTGAAGAATCGTTTGTGCTATTCAGCTAGAAATAGGACAGATTAAAACCGTTTTGTGTCAGCCCCACTGTCTTTCCAAATAAACGAGAAACCTGTGAGGTAACTTGTTAATCCGGGACAGAATGTTAGAAGCATAGAAAAGATGAAAACCATCTTGAATAAGTTGGAACATAAACCTGGATATATATGAACTTTAATTCAATTCTTCAAGAGCTTCTGATCCTTAGCTTTGATTAATTATTGATTAAGCAATATAATGAAGTAAAATTCAAATAAAAAAGTAATATATATGTACCCACATAATATGGCGTGTGTGTTTGTGTGTCATAAAATAATGTTTTATACTATGCTCTATTAATGAGTAAATGAAAAGTGTTCATTATCATAGTGATAGAGCGCATGAAAATATAAAAGTAGACACGGAGATCAACACTGTGAGGCGACTGCTTTGACGCATAATTTAAGGCCATGTAGGTTACTGTGGATTCTTTTCTTCCGACAATTTATATAGCCTGGACAATCGTGCATTATGGGTAGCAAGTTCTATTGCATGAACCTAAAGGTTATTGTGTGGGCGGTAATGGTTACGTTTCAAATTATGCCAGAGGCAATTTTGTAGAAATATTTGTCCGTCCGACTGAAGTTATTTGATGCCATGTTCTTTTATATGTTATTTGTTCTCGGTGCAAATGTAATTGATTTTTAATGCGTTACCGTCGAATATCTTCTAGAATATATATATATGTATATATATATACATTGAGTCTGATAGAAACCTCAACAGAATGCAGAAAGCACTGGACGGCCGTTTCGTCCTATATTTGGGACTCATCAGCAGTGCTCATCCACTACCGAGAATTGAAACCCTGACAGTTAAGTTGTCAAGCGGACATCATACCAACTGTTCCAAATGGGCCTCGGTGACGAAGAGATTCCAAATCAGACTCAACTTATTGCCGCTCTCTCACATATTCCGTGGCGGAACTCAACTGAGTTCTCTGTAACCATAGGACTGTGCCTCCTGGAGCCACGACTACTCTCACCAAGCCGCTAGCAACTGGAGCATTAGAAGTAGTGGATGCGCACTGCTGATGAGTCCCAAATATAGGAAGAAACGGCCGTCCAGTGCTTTCTGCATTCTGTTGAGGTTTCTATCAGACTCAATGAATTAGTTAAATATAATTATCAAATCCTCCTACTAATTACTATCTGTATATATATATATATATATATATATATATATATATATATATATATATATAAGTGAATATAGAAGTCAACACCGAGAGGCGACAGTATGTTTCATGCTATATGCCATCGTCATGCCTGTCGATGGCATATAGCATGAAACAAACTGTGGCCTCTAAGTGTTGACTTCTATGTTCACTTTATATTTACACACGCTCTATCTCTGATATTGAGCACGTTATCCCATAAATATAGCACATCTTAAGACTATATTTCTTCATATATATATATATATATATATATATATATATATATATATGAACTTCATTTCAATCCTTCATAAGCTTCCGAACCTTAGCTTTGAATAATTATTGATGAACATGTCATTTTCATTTATGATCGATTTCATCACGTTTCTATTGTTAAGCCTGGAGAGTAATTACACATTCTTATTGTTCAACGTAGAGTCCAATAGTGTTATAATAGCCTCGGAGAAGATATCATACTCTAACTAATGGACAATTTTGCTTTTAGTTGTTTTTCCGATTGCAGTTATACACAATTTGAACAATTTTTTATTACACTATATATATATATATATATATATATGTATAATAAACTAAGAAAATAAAGAATGAAGAAAATAATAATTCAAGCACCCAAGAGGTCAAGCGTCAAATATTATGTTAAACAAAACTGAAAAGAAAAACAACACAAAAGATTTTCTATACAATAATAAACATAAAAAATTAAGCTGCCTAGTGACACAAGTCAAAAAGAAGAAAACAGAATTCGGACTGCTACTCGTGTTTCTCACTAGCGCATAAAAAGGGACAATATCCCAAAAGATATTTCTTAACAGGTAGATGACATTCAACATAAATGTTTAACTAATATTAAAGGACTATAATTTTACACCTACAAAGTAAAAACGTTATATTAATATGTTTCTTTTTTTCTTACGTGATAAGATTTCTAGAGATGTTGTACTAATAATAGTCATATGAATCAATCGTCAAATTCTGCAAAATATTTATTAAAAGTCTTGGATAATATTAACCAATTTACTTATGTTCAAAACGTTTAACATGCACTATGACACGACTTAATGACATTATGGAATCCTCCACATTTGTCTGTCACCCCCTACGGGAAGATGCACTCTTCCCCAAATAAACCTTTAACCAATAATCAATTTGCTTTTCCAAACTCAATCCCCCATTGGTTAAAAGGACACTAAAATATAGCAAAGTTGAGACAAACCTTTTTTCCCGCGCAGGCCCCTGGAGCCTATTTGGAACCACAAAAATCTATAAAAAGAATCCATCGACTTAATTCAGTTAGTCAGATACGTAGTTTCAAGAGGTACAAGCAGACCCCAGGCGTGCCAATACACTGACTAAATAAGCGCTACCAAACTCTCAACAATTCAACACAGCTAGGACAACTATTGCCACGTGAAGAAACGTAACCTCACTAAAAAGTGACATTGTCACTACAAACAGTAATTGTACATTCAATCAGCTTTAGCCTATCAGTTAAAGGCGAACAACTCTTCATAACTAAAATCAACACTATCACTTGAACTTACACATTTGTCAATATTCCTTGCAGATATCAAACTATTTTAATTCCACAAACTTAAACTATCAAACTTTACTCACTGAATTTCTGCATGGACAATCTTTGTAACCTTATCTCACTAGCCACATTTAACAAGCAATTTATTATCACTTTGTGTATGTCAAATATCTATCTATCTATCTATCTATCTATCTATCTATCTATCTATCTATACATACATATATATGTGTATATATATATATATATATATATATATATATATATATATATATATATATATAAATATATATAAATATATATAAATTAGCGTTATTGTTGAAATTTCTAATGACATTGATTTTAGTATTTTCTTGAAGTTGAATTGTCTATTTATTTTTGTTTGATTTATTTGTTGTAGATAAACGCATTACGATCACGCACATTCTTGGACTTCACAAAAAAATCACCTGTCACATCTTACTCAGCAACAAACTAATTTTTTACCTCCTTCGAATCTGGTCACATAGAGACGATCAACACCAGCCTTCGTATGATGTATGCAGTGGCAAGTGAGAAGCTTCCTCGTATTGGCGTCTATTTGTTTAATATCAATTACGGTCCAGTTATACATTATTGCACCATTAGCATAGATACCACAACAAGATAATGAAAACACGCGACAAATAAAAAATATTATAAATCAGTCAAATGTGTTGAAAGAGTCAATAACTGAATTTTTACAATCAAATAATTTGATCTTTACCCTTCCGCATCTAATGAATAAAGAAATTGATGTCTTTAACGTAATCGAAAGTAAATGGCATGTTTTTCATTTATTCGGATAACTACAATTATGAAGGTATTATAAAGATATAGTTATTTATTGAAATATGCATTAATTTTATTTGTTTCTCGGATTGGGCAAACAGGAAACTCGAATGGGACTTTGGGAATGGCGTCAAACATTGAGTAGATCAAAAAAATAAACCATTTCTATTTACAAACTTTCGTTTTTATCTGGCTGCATCCGAAGCAAAAGCACTAAAAGTGGTTAATGAGAACACGTTAGTGAGGAGAAAAATAAGTTAAAAACCAGGGTTCAGACATGTTAAAAAGGGTTGCTTGTCTTTACATTTACATGAAAACGGAAAGCCGCAGGACGGATGCACAGTTGAGAAGTGCAACAGAAGAAACACTTAGAATAGAACTTAAGGTAACAACAAGCTTTTTGAATACCGAAGATCAAATAACTAATTCATCTTCTCAATATATACATTTAAACCTGTATAAATCAATACACATTCTATCTCTCACACGAGCGCATGTGTGTATGCAACACACACACACACACACACACACACACATATATATATATATATATATATATATATATATATATATATATATATATGTGTGTGTGTGTGTGTGTGAAAATGTGTATATAAATATAAATATATATATATATATATATATATATAATATATTATATATAATATTATTATTATTATTTATATATTTAAATCGTGGTACCTATTAGAAAGCGCTCAATATCAGAGATAGAGCTAACATATTTGGTTGGATTGATGTGAGTTTGTGACCTGAGTTTCACGATTTTGCGATCGTCAGTCTCACGATCGCAAAAGCGTGAAACCCAGTGTCAAAACTCACACTAACAAAAATATATATATATATATATATATATATATATATATATATATATATATTTAGAAGTGCGATCTGATGATACGGCGTCCTTTAAAAAGGCTCGGCTGAAATAAATTATTATAATGTAACCATAAACTGGTCTGCTTTTTTTTTATATATATATATATATATATATATATATATATATATATATATATATATATATAAACTAGATTCATCAGCAAAACTAGAAATACACACAAATATATGATACCAATTATTATATATATATATATATATATTCTGTTGGTACATTATATTTATAGACATAGATATTTAAGTAAATGCTCTGTATATAATAAACAATAATAACCACATTTACCGGGCTGAATATCCGAGAAGTTTCATAGAAAACGTATGTCCTCTGACAGGAATCGAACTTGTACATTACATGGAACCATCATATAGCCTGATGTGCTCTACGAAAGTGGAAACGTCTAGTAACGACGTCAAATTACTGTTTTTAAACTACAAATTTCCCTTGATTTCTCTCGAACGCTCATATCTGCTTGAAGCGTATCCTAACTCAAACAAATGACATCATATATTATGAAATTCGGCCTGTATCCTATATGGAACCGTCATATAGACTTACGTGTAGGATACAGGTTCGATTCCTGTATGAGGACAAATATTTTCTATGAAGCAGAAAATATCTTTAAATAATTGTCGGACTTGGCCCATTTCATGCATACAGACATATATATATATATATATATATATATATATATATATATATATATATATATATGTATGCATCTTTTTCTCTCTATATATATATATATATATATATATATATATATATATATATATATATATATATATATGTATGTATGTATTGAGCTTTGTGCGCTTATGTGTATGTCGAGTTGTATCATGTTGAATGATAGTGACATGCATAGCATGCAAATTCCAATTTTCCTAAAAGAACTGTCACACAGAAGAAAAGTTCCGCTCTTATAAATCCTATATCTCGGAAATGTAAAAATCTCAAGGATCATTACATGTGACGGCGAATACAAAGGCGAAGATGGCGACAGGATGACGGCAGGAAAACTTCATAAAGATGCTATCAAATGTTGCCGCCTAATTGTGCCCTCAGGGAATCCTTCGATGCCTGTCTAATAGAGCTTCTTTTCTTCCAAGACACGTTCTTCTTGTCATTGGCTGGCAAGATGAAGTAAAAGAGAGGTGTATAAGCAATGTTTGGGAATACGGAATAAAAAAAAAGAGAAGAGGAAGATTTTTATTTGGCAGGTAATGTCTATGGAAACGACTCGAACTTGTTGCAGAATTGAGTGTTAGTTGAAAGAACCAAATACAAATGGCAAGAGTGAAAAAGATAAAATTACACAGCTGTCAAACAGAAACCAACAAGTGTGTTGTATACGTACAGGAACATTATATATATATATATATATATATATATATATATATATATATATATGTCCATTTCAATGTACTGAATATACTATATTTTACAAGAAAATCATGGTTTTGTTTTTAAATTCAGATGCAAAAATAACCCGTTCTTGGCTTCATACACGATGATGGATACTAAATCAGTCAATTTGGTTTGCTTTGGTTTATTTTGTTTAACAGCATATCAACCTCAATGGGTTATTTAATGCCGACAAAATTTTTAGGATATATTCGTATGAATAGAGTATGTATTCTTTGGTTTAGATTGGTTTGGTTTATTTTTTTTAACGGCATATCAATCTCAATGTATTATTCAATGCCAACAACATTTTTAGTATAGATTCGTATGGATAGAGCATGTATTCTTTGGTTAAGATTGGTTTGGTTTATTTTGTTTTACCGCATATCAACCTGAATGGGTTATTTAATGCCGGCAACATTTTTAGGAGAGATTTGGATGAATAGAGTATATATTCCTTGGTTTAGATTGGTTTGGTTTATTTTGTTTTACGGCATATCAACCTCAATGGGTTATTTAATGCCGGCAACATTTTTAGGATAGATTTCTAGGAATAGAGTATGTATTCTTTGGTTTAGATTGGTTTGGTTTATTTTGTTTAACAGCTGATCAACCTCAATGGGTTTATTTAATGCCGACAACAATTGTAGGATAGATTCGTATGAATACAATATGTATTCTTTGATTTAGATTGGTTTGGTTCATTTTGTTTGATGGCATATCAACCTAAATGTGTTATTTAATGGCGACAACATTTTTTATTGCTGGTAATATTTTGTTTTGTCAAAAATCTGTTTCTGGTAATACTTTTCCTTCAAAATTGTTTTGCTGATAATAATTCATATCAAAAAGTATTGCTGATAATAGTTAACTATTTGCCCATAGCCGGGACTATATAAGGTACTACCACCCCGGCTCAGGGTGGATCTGGTTACAACCGCCATTAAGAGGTGGTTCCACGCTTTTTAGAACCTCCTGATCAGAGGCATTGCTGCTGGACGTAAATTCTTAGCCAGGACGCGGATGTAGTTTAACTTATTACACAGGACAAACAGCCAATTAGTAATCTAGAGTAGGACACAGGAATTCCTCCTGAATTTTCTACTCTACTTTAAGCTACGTATATTTTAGGATAAGCCTCGCGACTAGTCCCTCTTCGGCGCGAACTACACTTATTCCATTTTTATTACATTAATAAAGATTAAACTCCGTCTTGATATCTTAGTCCCAACAACTTGTATCTTTTCTATAAGGATGCTTTCCCGACAAATGCAATCTTAACCTCTTCAAGGGTAGGGTCTAGACAAATATCCTCAAAAAATGTGCCTTTTGCTTTTACCAAACTCACTCGCAGCAACTGCCTTCATTAACTCTCTAACTTGAAACTTGAACTTTATATAGGGTGGAATTTAAATTCTCTCTTAAAGAAAGACAACACTTACATAAAAAACAACAGCGAACAATAAATAATAAATAAACTGATAAATACCGCAATCTGAATTAATGTTGAATTTATTTTTCTTTTTAATTATATCCGCGATTTTCTAAAAATGGTGGTAAAGATCTTGTTGCTTCCACCAGTATGACTATTGGGGATTTAGTTCTCTTGCTTAAAATATATACTTTTCTTGCTAATATACTATCGGGTTAACTGCTCCTAATTTTCGAAACTTGGGGACGCCCTCTGGCCTTATAAATACTCTGCTATAATCTTTTATCGATTTCTTCTTACTTTTCAGCTTATACGACAACACGTAAATCTCTCGCGGGAAACGCATGAACAATAAAGTCACACACACGTATGTACGCACATTCACACACTTTACGTCCTTTGTCCCAAAACCCTTTCCACATTCATTTGTTACGCATATTATTGTCTTTGTGGGCCCCTCGAGGTGGTTAGCAAACTTGTCTCGCTAGAATAATTACGGCTGAGTAGTGAGTTCGATCATCACTGAGTGCTCCTTACTTTCGACCTGGTGCCACATCATACATTGGAAAAACAGGACACTTCGAGGTGGTGTAATGGTTAGCAAGTTTGTCTCGCTAGAACAATTACAACTGAGTAGTCAGTTCGATCCTCATTAGGCGCCCCATACTTTCGGCCTTGTGCCGCATCCATGCTACGCGTGGGAAATAACCATGTTATTGTCTTTGTCACTTGTAAACATTTGTTCTTAATATATTATCATATATTTGTACACATATATATGGGTCTTTGTTTCTTTTTTCTTGGCATTTCTTTCAGTTTACCCTGCTTGTTATGGGTATTTCAGGAGATACATATTTGTAGCTCAACGCGTACACCTGCCAACAAAAAAATCTTAGTATTAGGGATAACAAATTTTCTAACAAGTTAAATAGAAAGAGGGCTTGAAAGTAGTTATTTTATTCGTGGATAAGTTTTTAATGCCAGCAAATGAAACGCCAAGTGATCAAAAAACCGGCGACTACGGATTCGAAAGAGATTTGCGTTTGGACAATCTATCAAAATCTCTCGTATTACACAGGGAAAAAACTAGCATGACTTTGATTTTACTAATGCCAATCCAATTAAATAAACAATTTTTTTAAATGAGAAAATACATTGAAAGTTTAAAAACATTATTACTCACATCTAACAACATAATATTTTTAATATTTTAGCCATCTTGAGAAGCAGGGGCTTGATTTCTAGAGATTAGTTTTATCATTATTATCGAATAAACAAACTTACTATTATTTTACCTTTATCTCCCGGCATGTCTATTGATGTAGTGTTCTTAAAATATCTGTATAATTTTACTTATTTACAAATTAGTCTTTTTTGACATTTTTTTTATAGTTTTCATGAATAATTCCTTGATTAATTACCTATTTCCTGCTCTGAAAATGGTATTCATCAGAACACTTAGATAAAAGTATGAAAAACTGGAAGCAAGCAATGTTGATATTTTGATAGCACGATTTTAATATCTGAAAAATCTGGAAAAAAATATACAAATCCTTATATACTGAAATACATTATGTAAAATAAATTACGAAAAATGTTAGAATTTATCGAGCTACCTTATTTATAATCTCTTTTTAACACATATGTTTTAGTTTTACGTTTAAAGAAAGATAGGTTATTGCCCGGAAATATTTGAAAACTGTTTTCATTTTTTTTCTGAATGTTCCGTCACTGTTGAAATGTTCTACTGTCTGAAGCAAAAGAAAAGTTTAAGTATAATGGATGTCTCCCTTTTTAATGTTCTTATATTTTCATGGGTTGTTTTTAATTTCCCCCTAATTTTGGAGAACATTTCCTTTTCTATTGACCAACCTAAGATACTTTCAACTTGAATTACCCGCTCGAATTGCTGGCGATGAATATCTGTAGTGATAGCTATTTTATTTCCCAACATAATTTTCATAATGAACGACACTTTTCCTATTACATCAGGTACAAACGAAGAAAGAATATGGATGTCTGTTGGTGTTCGAACTGTTTACTTATTTTTCCATGGCAACCTTAACTACTTCCTTTTTAGTAACACGTTTTTCATCATCTGTGAGAATTCGATGTCAATATTGTAAGATGGAATTCCCGGATTAAAAACATTTGATGGTGGAAAGCTGTGTTCGGT
>CAHIKZ030000485.1:312500-372500 GCA_903632075.3 Acanthosepion pharaonis
TAAAAATCTTTACTGTGACATTAGGTTAATATTACCCAGAAATTCATGCGCAGATGTCCTCCAGGACGCATAGAACAGTGGATAAAGTTGTTGGTTATTTCCAGTGACAGGGCCCAAAGAGTTTGAGTTCAATAGACGGTTAAGGCAGTGGAGAACTTCGAGAGGGGAATTAACGTAAGCGAAATAAAGGGTTCCGTTCGACATTACAACGGTCGAAACGTTGTAATAAATATGGCGACAACGATGAGGACAATAGTACGAATAATGTACATAATACCTCATCTCAGAAATATATACAGATATATTTTAATTGCCTTTTCATTTTGGTTACAAATAGGATGCATCTTGTTACAAGAAAATAATTTAATTCTCTCGTTAGATTCGTTTTCTATCAATATGATTACTTAAGTTATTTTTTTTAATCTTTCATAGCGAAAGTTATTTCTTCATTAACAACAGCAGTGTTTCGGAAATGATTTTAGATAAGTGTTTGTTCTATGTAGCTTAATTCTTAAAATGGAAAGCATATTCATACGGTTATTTATGATTTTTATTACACCTATTTTATATAAGTGGGGACACTCGCTTTAATAATTAAGAAAACACGAACTGCTGCTTGTGTAACTTTTATGTAGTGAAGTCATAAAATAAACCTTATTAGCTTAAATTTGTTTTTACTTCTTCAGTTTCCTGTTAACATGAAAATATCCTCAACATATCCTGTATATCTGGAGAGTTTGACAAACCTACTAAAGTTCTATTTTCTGCATGTGTTATATAGAAATGCCTAAATCTACTCCGTCAGTTTCTATGTAAATAGTATCATCATGATCGTAAAACTGTACTTGTGTTGTGCAACTGTTGGTCTAATATTAAGAAGTGAGAGCGTGGGATGATTATATAAGATTTGTATTGCGATGTCTATGGTTTATTTAACAGGGACGTTAGTAAACTGATTTCATTGTGTAACGAAGCATGGATACCATTTATTTTATAAGAATGCAACTTATCAAGGAATTCGTTAGTCGAAACAACGTTACATTTATTTGGCGAGTATGGCTGTATCAGTTTGTTTAGAAATTTTGAAATTATATAATGGAGTAGGTATTTGAAATATTATGTTGTGTAGCGACGAATTAGGATTTAGATTATAATAATTCAGTCTAAATAACTAGGATCAACCATTTACGATATTAGTTGTAATTAGTCAATTAACTTGTTACTTGAGAATATTTTGTGTTATTTTTTATAATGTCCTAAATTCGGCTGACAAGGTGTAGTGCAATTAAGATTTTATTCAATTTTCTTGTGTTCGTATAAGTATTTTTTGTGGTTTGTTTTGGTCTGGTTTGTTTTATTTTACGGCACATCAACCTCAATGTGTTATTCAATGACGACAAAATTTTTATATTTTACCAAAAATAAAAATTTTGTCGGCATTGAATAACACATATTTCTTTTTTTTTTTTAAATGTATTGCTAGTAATATTTTTTCAAAAAGGCATTGCTGGAATAATGTATTGCTGGTAATAATGTTTTACAAAATGTATATCCAGTATTATTTTTTTTACACTTTTTTAGTGTTTTCGTCGCCAATGTAGGGGTTGACTATTTGCCCAGAGCTGGGACCCTAACAGGTGCTACCATACCGGGTCAGGGTGGATCTGGAAACACCAGCAATTAAGAGGTGGTTCCAGGCTCCTCTAAACCTCCTGATCAGAAGTTTATCGTCTTACCCAGGAGGTGGATGTAGTTCAACGTCATAAACATCACGGTTTCTTTTCTGAACATAAACTGTTGTAAAAACTACCCGAATGTTCCAAATATCCGAGCGCTTTCGGCTATTCTATTAGCAAATTAACAAGAATATTTTTAAAAAAATTTATAACTAAATAAAATTCACATATTCACTGGATATCATGACATATCGACATATATAATTATATATATATATATATATATATATATATATATATATATATATATATATATATATATATATATAAGCGATAGAGACATCCCACAAAAAATAGCACACCTATAAACATAAATACACTCTTAAGATAATTATATTATATACAGATATATATGGGTATGTACGTCCTTCGTATATAAAAGATATGACAAAATATATAAGATACCTTTTATAACTTATATATTTTTAAATCTATGTTTCATATAATAAGAGGTTACTAAACATTCATAAAGTTACATAGAAAATTATTAATAAAAATAATTTATGATAAAAATATAGTATAAATTTGGGTATATCTATGGATTAATGTTCTCAATATCAGTTTTAGAGCGTATGTAAATTAAAAGTGGGCATTGAAGTTAACACCAAGTGTCGACCCAGTACTTTCTGAGCGACTGTTCGGTTCAACTCTCTTCCTACGGACGGGAGGAACCCGAAGGAGGCTACGCCGAAGGGCGGAGTCTCCTTCGGGGAGGTAAAACCGGCCCTGAACCCGTTTATACGGGTTCAATGGGCATATTTTTGGCCGAGCCCACAGGCTCGGAATGCCCACGTTAAAAAGGCCTTGTGCCACATGACACCCTCGTGGGGGGTGACTGAACATCGTTAGTCTATTCTTTCTTAAAAGCAGTCTAATTTCACGAAGATAACAGCCGATTAACTTTTACATATCCATTATCTTTTAGATACTTTCCAATACCTTATGTCAAACTCACTCATTGTCGGTACATATATGTCCATTTGCTTTTGTATACACTAAATGGCAAAAACGTATATGAGTCATTCACACACATGCGCTTATATATTATATTCACGCATGAAAATCAAGCGCACACAGTGTATGAATGTGCGATTAACCATACTGTAAATTTTCCTGCAAACTTCCACGTTTCTCAAATAATCTGTGTTAATCTCAACATTTTTCAGTAGAACCACATATAATACGCTTCTCGATCTGTGAGGAAATTTTCCAGCTTTTTTCGTATTCCTCTTCTTTATATGGCGTGTCACTTCAGGAGGTAGGTGATCATGGCTCTCCACAATTTCCTGTCCTACATAGCTCAATAAATCTTGCCTTTTTGTTATGCCTTAAACCATGTTCCGCTACCCATTTACTCAAGCTCAACACGTAGGTTATGCGTTATTTCCCTCTGTTACACTTGCTATTGATGTCTCCTGTGAGTATCAGATTTTACAAGCCGTCTTTCTTCGTTGCTAACCCGTTAAACCCCAGCTTTCTCTTCCTGATGTTAAACATAAGATTACTACTTTTTTCCATTTTCTCTAAAACTTCGTCGTTGCTCACATATTTGGTCCATAGTATCCTCATCATGCTTCAGTAGGACTACATTTCTGTTGCTTCAATATCTTCTTTATCTTTGATGAGATTGTCCAACATTCACTGCCATATAGGAGTACAGATATCGTGGAACAGTTCACTTTTTTTTTATTTGTTTCTAACGATTTTTTTCTGTATCTTAATACTCTTCTAAGCTTTTGGAAGGCATCTTTCGCCATCCTAAATGACCTTCGAATTTTAAAATTGTTCCCAGATATTTTAATAATTGTAATTATTTGATTGTGTTATCTCTGATTTATAATTTACATTTCGGCGTCATCTTTTTGTGTTTTTCTTATACGTAACATAAATGAAACATTTAAACTTGAGATAAGAAGAATGTCTGCATTGATAGGTAATCAGACAATTTTTTTTTCAAAATCAATGTGAATAAATAAAATTAAACATATATTATTTCTATGATCTTTATATTCTGATGATGAGCTTTTAAGATCATAATATTTTTGAATACCGAAGTATTCTAATTTTGATACCTGCTGAAACCTCTCATGCATATTTGAACGGCACGAAACCCTGGATGAAAATCTGTGTCCTAAGGAAATAATATTTGATCTTTAATTAAAAAAAAAAATGTAAAAGAATTATGTTAAAAGAAGAAATGTTTTTTAGAAAACCGAAATTCGCACACTTCAAATTCGTATCAGCATTTCACGCAATCCTATTTCCTGAAGTCATGTTTCATGGCTGGAGTCAGGAATAAAAACAAAATTCAATTCTAATAAGGAACTTCCTCTCTTCGTTCAAATATTTCACTTGCATATTTAGCTTGCTCCAACATTTATTTATAATTCCATCGATAATTCATTTAGTGTTCGTGAATATTGAATATTCCTTAAAGATTGGGGGCTTGAAAGAAGGGTATTAGATTCACAGCTAGCTGGCAGAAGATATTATTTGAAATGAAAATTAGTCGATATATTTAGAACAACATTTGATGTACAAGGGTTCCAGTAACCTTTTAATTTGATACAATCAAATTCTGAATCAGATCGGCCAAAAGAGAAAGAGTTTCTTTTGTTTTCTTACTTGTTTCTTTGTTTTAAATGGTGTTCCAATAACTTGCAACGATTTTAAATTTGAATTAAGTTTAAGCGTTTAATGTTTTTATTCTTTTTCTTTCTCATTTGGCGGACATTAGGACGATAATATTTTTTTTACATATTATTGTTCTGACAAATAACATGTTCCAGTAGAGAAATAAATAAATTTTCACCAATAACACTGATTTATTTACTGCTGACTTTGATCCCTCTTAATGAAACAACCTTATATATAATCCCTCTTAAGGAAACACATCTATCTATATATCTATGAGAAAAAGAGAAGCATGACCCAATTCACTCGGTTAATTTGGAAACATTATACTTTACTGCTTTGCAGTCGCACCGGAATCTCCAATACGAACATTTCAAAGTATTTGGATGTCAATCTGATAACAGTACAGAGGATTCGAAAAGTGATGAGTCTAATGGTTATTACGATGATGTTTGGGGTGATCACTAATCAAAGCGACGTTATACCTCTATTTATCTTCCCACAGGGACTTAGACTCAACACGGAAGCCTACATCAAGTGCCTTGCAAGGGTTGTGATGCCATGGATCAAGAGGTGGCCGCTGGAAGACTCTATGTATAGCAACAGGTCACTGAACGATGAAACACAAGCAGGAGAACCCAGTCATAGCTTTCAGACAATTTCTATGACCACATCACCTATTAAATCTGGCTACCTATCTCCCAGACAGCAACATTAGTATGTGATGGGCGCAGATGAGCGAGAGACCAACAAAATTCCTTTTAACATCAAAAATGAACTGAAGTCAAGTGTGTCGTCACCTCGTGCCTGTCTGCCCCGCTGCCGTCCTGTCCTGTGACGACCAACTGACTTGGTATTGGTCGCGGCACCAAATGTGACGTTCTAACCTTTTGCTGATTCAGATGGGAATCTGATTAGATTCGGTATCAACTTTTTCGTTCCCAGCTCGCCTCCAACGTCTGGTTACCGAAGTAACTGCTTTGATTTCTAGTCTAACCTACCCACGTTGTGATTTGATCTTAGGTAGACGAAATCAATCAGTCGCCGGGCCGCAATACAAGCCGAGTCTGAGCAAAGGTAACACCACACAAATATATGTAAAAGAAAATAAAGTAACAACTCGAAAAGTTCAAATGTGTTAAAAAAAGAATAACAATATTTTATATCTGGTTGCTGAATACAGGACTGCATCTTTCTCCCAAATCGCGATTATGGATTCGTGACACCTTTTTTTTGTTAGGCGAGTCTTAACATCTTAAATTGTTTTTCAAGAAACTATTTTTTGATGTCTTCAGGTGATATTCGTAAAACTTGTTTTGGTGGTGTAAGTCTAAGTCTTTCTTCAAAAATAAATTGTTTTTTGTTAGAAGTTGAAGACAGAATGCGCGAATCTTAAGTCAGCTTCTGCGAGGCGGGTCCTCACTCTGCAACTCCAACCCAAATAATCATTGGGGTTGATCAGTGAATCTCTTTGTCTCTTCAATGCCTACGTGCTTCCGTCGCCACAGTCTGTCCAGGCAACAAACTCTTATCATGGGTAAGTCTGAACATAAAACAGGTGTTTTTCCCAAAACCAAATGATATCTCCGAAGGATAGTTAATGGTTTATTCCTTTCCTTTCTCTTTTCACTTCCTTTCCTTCTCTCCTTCGGGGTGTTCCTCGGCTGAGGTCTTTCTCGGTCAATACGTGCCTGATTAACATTATCTCTTAGCATTCTGTTTTGTAGGACACTTGACCAATTTGAAAATTTCATTATTGTCATGGGCAGATTGCTATCTTCTTTCGCCGCGTCATAACATAAATTAAATCCACAGATCCGATATCTTACGAATAATTATTTCAGCTTCTTCTCGCCTTAATTATTTCTCGCTTTTCATTTTCACGCGACCGCTAAATAGTGTCACAAAGGATTATAGCAACATTCTCCAAGTTAAACAAAGAGACAATCCACAAGGGATAAAGTAGATTCCGAAGTCGACTGGAGGTCAGGGCTGAAGCCAATGGCGATTATATTGAGTAAATTTACTCTTTAGTATTACAAGATATGTTTTTGTAATTTTGGTAAATATATCTGTTAAAATGAAATGTCAGTTTTATTTTCATTTTTGCAAAATTTAGACTCCAATTTATCTATAGCAAACCTGCATTTAGGAAAACAAACATGATGTGAAGTTTGCGTTCACGCATGAAATATATTGCAGCCGCTCGGTATTGACCTCAGTGTACACATTTATATTTGTTTTTTTTTCTTCATGACAATACCAATAAATAGAGTATGCCTTAAAACTATATTTTATCATATATATATATATATATATATATATATATATATATATATATATATATATAGTTGTATATTTAGGCAGCAATCCTTCCTTTATGCATGTTTCATTAAAACGAAAGACAAGGTACTACGTTTAAGCTTTTTATTTTAATTTTCTTGTGTTGTGACAAGAGCTTTCTTTTAAACAGACACACAAAGATTTACCCGATTCCATTAGGAACATACTAGTAGAAAACACAAATATATTAACTGCATCCACCTACAAAAAAAGACTAAAAATAACGGAAGCTTTTCAATGAAACATGCATATATATATATATATATATATATATATATATATATATATATATATAATATATGATATATATGAGAGCTGACACTGACGTAAACACCAATCGACACCAGTTTCAACCCATATCTGGTGTTTCGGGCTTGACTCTATATATTCTGGTCAATGGTGTATTCTGCTAACATCGCTTATTGTCCTTTTAGTGATGGCTTCTTATCACCTAAATTTAATTCTCGCCTTTTCTTTTTTTTCTTCTTTCTTTCTAGCAACCCTAAATAGTGTCACATTAGTGTGTTAATTTGTTTTCTATGTATTTAATTTGTTCATTTATTAAGATTTTTTGTTAATTCTATTTGTATTTTTTATTTTCTTACCGAGGTATTTAAAGAGATTGCTTTTTTCTAAACTATATTATATTATCTAACTTGTAAAGGATATTCCAATAGCTTGGACCGATTTTTAAGCGACTAATGATATTTTCTTACAGATTTGTTTTCTTTTTCTTTCAGATTTAGCAGACATTTAGGCGATATTATTTTTCACACATAACTGCCAGGATTTAATAACATCATCCAATCGAGAAATAAATAAATTTTCGCAAATAATACTGATTTATTTACTACTGACTTTGATCCGTCTTAATGAAACTCCGTATATGTAATCCATCTTAATGAAACACCCTTTATATGGCGCATATTGTTGCATCATGTTGGAAATTTGCAAATTATTTCTTTTTATTATGCTATGGCATATGGTAATAACGTAGTAAAAAATTGTTTTTGACCGTTTATTTGATAACCTGTGTTGATCTGGGAACGTGATTATAGTTATTGTCTCTTCTAAATTTTATGGAAGTAGGCTAATGTCATTTTCATTATTCCTATGCTATTTTGGTATATTGTTTTGGTATAATGTGTTTTCTTTTTTTTTTATTTAATTTCCCCAGATATGTTTACTAAGAATTGTGCTTTTTTGACTATTTGATATACGCAAACGATGTTTTCTGTGCGTAGAATTTCTGTTTCAGGGTTCTTCATTGACATCTATGTATGTTCATTCTTCGTTATATCTTGATTTTACAATGGCTTGGTATATTACATTGTTTTGCAGACAATTGATATTTAACGTGCATTCTTTCTTTACATTGCAAGTTAAAGGTGAGTTTGATTATTGCCGGTGGTCTATTGTTATTTTCCCGTTCTTTTTTTTTTTACGATGTGTGCTACGTTCTCGGTGCATCTGTAGCTGATTTTTACTGTGTTGCTCTTGAATATCTTTTGTAGAGTGCGTGATGTTGGGATTTGTCTGTATATGAGACTAATGAATATTTTTCCTACGTTTGTTTTTAACATTTTGTTGTATCGTGTGTTGAACCATATGAGGATTCGTTTCTCGTTGCCTTCTTTTGTACTACGTTGTCTTTATTTGAGTTTTGCCAAAAATCTACAATCTTTTCAAGCTGTTTCATATTTTTATTTCATTTGCTTCGTTAAAGTCAGCTTCATTGGAAGAATTGTCAGTTAACTTATGGTGAATTGATTGTGAGATCTGCTTGACTATAGGTACTTAGGGGTTGGAAGATGCATATGAAAAGTAGTTTGTTTTGGGTTTTCTATTATTTATATGTACCTTTCTTAGGTTCAGTGTGACATGTAGGAAATCTACATCTTTAAGCTTGTTTTCATGTCTTTGAACTTCCCATATTTTATAAAATAATTTTGATATTCTCTTCTGATTTTATCTGTGTTTTGACCGTTACATTTTCTTAAGATTATAATAACCTCTTCCCTGTACCTGCCTATAATATTTGTAACGATTATTCTCCTTATTCCTTATAGTAAATGTATACTTAAACACTCAAAGGTAAACATCATCAAAAGTCCCCATTAAAACGTTGGAGGGCTTAATTATTTTGCGTCGATTGGGCTTATTTTTATTAGTTATCTGGCATAGATTCGGTTATAGAACGGTTGGGATCTTTTATATCTAGCCGTAAAAATTTGCTATTATGTATGGAGTTTAAGTTTCAGAACTAGTCTATAGTTGATTCTTGTGCTTTTTCATTTGTTTACTTCTAACTTCCTCCTTAGCTCAGCTTTAATTCTTTCTCTATTATTATTTTAATTATTTTACTTCGCTCATGTGCCTGCATGTTGCGTTTCTTCTGAAGTTTTCTTTGTAGACTTTAGTGTAATAAATGCTTGTGATTTAGTGACACAATTTATTCAGTCGTTTACGTCTAATGTTTATATTTTTAGAATCCATGTCAATATCCTATTCTGTAGTTTTTGGCATTTTTCTGTATGTTTGAGTTACGTTCTACTTTAGTTGGTTGTGATTTGTGGGTTTAATTCCTATAGATTTCTAGTTTTCTCCGCTGCGATAAATACATGAAGAGAACGTTATAATTGTATTTCCTTTTATTTCTTCCTGAAAATCCTGTAATTCTTCATGATTTTTATGGTTTTCCATAAGTTAGTAAAGTCTCTTTCGAAGTTGTGCAATTGCATGTATTGCGGGGGACATTCCCAGGTTTTAAAACTATTTTTCTTTGAGTGTGGTATTCATTTTAATTTCTTGTTAAAGAAGTAATACGTTTTCATTTCATTCTTATCATAAGGGTTACAATTTTTTTTTCTAATAAATCTAGTTTGTCGGTTGATAATGAATTTGTAGTTTTAGGGATTAGACGAGCTTCAATTTTTCAATATTCATGAAAGGCTATAAACATAGCGAAATTGATCTACTGTTTATCTAAATACGATAACATTATGTGTTTAATCTCTGTGATATTTATGGGTTAAATTCTGATGCTGTTAAATATCAGAGTTTCAGTGTATATAAATATAAAAATGTTCACTAAGTTTAAAACATAGTAGCGATAGTCTAATTCATGCTTGAATTCTATCTTTAGGCCATGTGTGCTGCGTTTTCGCTCGACTATTTTTTATATGCTGGGCAATAGTGCATTATGATTAGCAAGGTTTATTTTATTATAGTAACGGTTAGTGGGTGAGCGGTTACGGTTGTGTTTCATATTATTCTAGACGCTATCGAATGGAAACAATTGTGGATCCGTAGGAAAAATATTCATTAAATTCATACAAAACCACTTCCCCCATAACAATCACTCTACACGTGATATTCAACAGCCACACAATAAAGATCAGTTATAGTTGCTCAAACATGACACAACTCATAAAATCACAACAGAAAACTAAGCAACAAGCAACGCGAACGAAACAAATCAACCTGTAACTGCAGGAAAAAGTTCCTTAAACGACAACTGCCTCCAATGATATATAATATTACAAACTCTATTTAATTATGAGCAGATTACGAAGAAAAAATATACATAGGAATCACTGAAGAACTCTGGAAAGAGAGATTTCCAACACAAAATATACTTTATAAACAGAAAATGCCATAAAAGCACAATTCTTTTCCAAATATCTATGGGAAATGAAAAAGAAAAAACAAACAAATGAAACCAAAAATGTAATGTGGAATAAGGGAAAAAACTACCAGCTTACAACAATAAAAACAAAAATTGTAAACTCTGTCTTGGGGAGAAAATAACTAAAATCACGTTCCCAGGCCAAAAAAAATTACTAAGTATCTGTCTATATTTCTGAGATGAGGTATTATGCACATTATTTACATTATTCTGACTATTGTCCTCATCTTTGTTGCCATATTTATTACAACGTCCGAAACGTTGTAAGCTCCGGCCATCTTCAGGGGGTTGGAATGTCGAACTGAACCCTTTATTTCGCTCACTGGGGTAGACTGTTCTAGTTCCACGTGGCATGTTTTAATGGATGTCAGTTGTCAGTTATCTCCTGTTAATCCACCTCTCAAAGTTCTCCACTGCCTTAACCGGGTATTGAACTCACACTCTTTGGGTCCTGTCGCTGGTTCTAACTAACGCCTTTATCCACTGTGACATGTGTCTTAAATAAACCATTAGACCAAATTCGCCTACGTAAATGAAAGAATCCCTAAGTAAAAAGAAATACCTTGTAAATTTCTAGCATAAAGGATGAAAATATATGCACTCTATACCACTCAAACAATGTAACATACAGTTTTCGACGGATAAAATTGTCGTTCAAATTCCGCAAAAATGAAAATAACACTAATATCTGATTTTAACATATATTTACCGAAATTGCACAGAAAATATCTGAAGATTAAGTTTATTCAATAAAATCGGAATTGACTTCAGCCACGGCCTCCAGACAATTTCGGAATCTCCTGCAACTCTTCTAGACGGTCTCTTTGTTTAAGTTGCTGAATGCTTCCATAGACCTTGCCTTCAGTTCATCTTTGATGTTAGAAGGAGTTTTTGATGCAGAACCCTGTTGCCGGACTTAGGTTTTTCCAGCAGCCACCCTCTTGACCCAGGGCAGCAGTACATCCTCAAGACAACTTGATGTAGCTCTCAATGTTCAGTTTGAGGACCCTGAAAAATCCGTGAGTTCTTTTCTTATCAGAACGATCAAAGTGTGTTTTCTGAGCTGCCGTAACTTCCTAATCACCAACAAACTCAACCAACACTTTCCGAATCCTCCTCAGGGATTGACACGCAAACATTCCGAAATACTCGTATTAGAGCTTGCGGTGCGAATGCCAAGCAGTACAGCATGCCGTTTCCAAATTTCTGACAGAGCGAATTGCGTTATGGTGCTATTTTTCATACAGAAGGTGCCCAACTGACCCTGCTTTACTCTGCAGTCGACAAAATCAAAAACAAACTACGCCCATGCGCGAAATTAAAATATAAAATGGCGACAATTTATCCATCACACCCTATACCTTAGGCAAAGCTAATTGTTGAAATAAAACAAAAACTATCCAGCATTTTTGGCCTTGTTCTATACAAAAATAAAATTAGGCATATCTAGAGTGAAGTTAAAAACTTGTCTATCAATTCAGTCCTCTACTATATTAATTCCATTATCATCTTTTGTGATATTATGCTACACTAAGCCATATTTCTTCCATAATATTTACACTTGATCAAAGATTAAACATCGCCATTCTCGTTCGATATCCATCAGAATTCGATCACGTGACACCATCAGTAAGTATCCGCTTTTTCTCATAGTCGCTTTGCAAAAAGGACACTATATTCAGTTTTTCCTCTCTTCCTGTGGTTAGCCATTTCATTCACGCATTTTCTCATCTGAATGGTCATTGACGATGAAGCTGTAGGCTAGATATTTCTTGACTGTTTTGCATGGTCATCGAAGGTCATTTTGCGCTGGGAAGCAAAAAAAAAAAAAAATAGCATTGATTCAACGTATTTTGACCTTCAGTCCCTAATGCCGAATCTGTGAAGATTCCAGTTTAATCTGCTTGATCTTCTGAATCGTAATGCATATCCACCGGCGCAAAAAGGTCATGGTTACATCTCAATTAAAAGATTTCGTGGATAGTATTCAAGGTAGACATTCTCCAGGTTTCATAATTGAAGTATTAATCATCTGTTGAAAACGCTAGTCTATTTGTTTATAAAAATAACTTATATATTTATATTTATGAATGTTGAGATAGCTCAGGTTGGGTGCATAAATCGTACAGAAAAATTGTTAATATACTCATGTATAATAAATTACAATAAAAACATTTTACATCGCTACACAAAAGCTTTCATGCTTCAGTAGTAAGATTATACTTCTTCAGGTTATAGTACATTTACATTTGTATATATATATATATATATATATATATATATATATATATATATATATATATATAAAACGCAATCGTCAAGCCACCGTGGCTTGACGATTGCGTTTAGCATGAAACAGACTGACACCTCTAAGTGATGACTTCAATTGTCACTTTTATATTTACACATGCTCTATCTCTGATATTTTGCACTATAAGATTATATTTCTTCATATATATATATATATATATATATATATATATGTGTGTGTGTGTGGGGGTATATATATATATATATATATATATATATATACCCAACTATAGGATAGGTGTAGACGGAATATATTTCAATAACCAAAAAATGCTATTCTTAAAAGTGTTTTCAATACAGAGTAGAGCAAATATAATTTATTAGAAAAATTATAATATAAATATGTTATAAAATCACTGCAAAAATAGCGATTTGGTTTCAACACTTCTGGTGTGTAATCAAGTGATGGTGATGAATGCAGAATAAAAGGTTTTAAAAGGTTCAAATCAAAGAAACAACCCTGCTAGGGGCCTTTGTATAACGGCATAAATAAAAAAAAAAATACAATTTAATAAATAAACGAGGCGTCTTCTCAAGTGTGTGTATCCACTACAAACAATATTTAAATAAAAAGAATCTTTTGGATGAATAAATAAAATAATTCTTCACTTTAGAAATCAGATTGTTTAGGTTCGGATAAGCAACTGAGCAGATGTTTCTAGAGTTTGAGAAAGGTTTACGTTTATATGGCTCACTTCAACTTTGCGTGACCAAGACGGTCTAATGCTCGTCGAATTTATTGAGGATTTCCCCTGCCAATGGGGATGTGATATCAAATCCTGTCAGAGAATGCTTATAATTTTAATAAGATTTGACGAATATTCAGGCTGGCTAACAAAAAGAAATATAATATTTAATAAATAAAGGGCCGACTATCCAAATATGGGTATGCACTAAAAATAATGCTTCATTAATAAAATCGGCCTGATTAAGAATTAAAATCCAACAATTCTGTAGAAAATATATATATATATATATATATATATATATATATATATATATATATATATATATATATATGTGTGTGTGTGTGTGTGTGTAAAATATTTTAAAATTGTAGTTAACTATAGCGTATTCTAACCCAAACACACATTTTAGAAAGAATCCTTAAGTATACAAGTACGAAAAGAATGCCGAAAAACTTTTTTGTCGTTTAAAAAAAAGAAGCCCAGACGACATGCGTTTAACGGATGTCAGAATTCGTTGAAAAATACACCCCCACCCTCCCTAAACTTAACCTCTTTTTCGAACGTAACTCATAATTGATACAACAATAGTTAATACAAATGAACACTCTACCGCCCCTGTCTAAATGATTGGATTTCTCTGTATCCTTGGAAACAGGAAATTATGAATTTATATGTGCGTTTAAAACTCAGTAAATTTAAAAATAAGTTATTCCAAAATTCGCTTGAAGATGAAACAGAACGGATGATTTTAATTTTATTATATAAATAAATTTGAATTTTTTAGCTTCAGTTTTTGCAACATCGTTATTAGTGTGTAGCGAAGAAACCATATTTTAAATTAGTTAATTTATAATATTTATACTCTGTAAATTTACATTGAGCACTGTTTTGTAAAAATAAAAAAATATCAATAATTGTTTTTTTTTTTTATATATATATATATATATATATATATATATATATATATATATATATATATATATATATATATGGAGAGAGAGACATGAGTTGTTAAATTTACGTAACTCAGACGCAGAAAGAAAAGTGTTAAAAGATAGTTCGACTGCAAGAAATTTGGAAATCTACTGATAGACTGAATTCGCGTTCATATCATAGTAGTTAATTTTTTTGATCGTCTATCTTTTTATTATTGGCTTTTTCATTTTTTCCCCTCTTTTTCTTCAGTTCGTGTTATGTTTTTTTTTTCAGAAAAATGAGTTGAAAGTTTATTTCTTTCTGGCTTTAAAACGTTTACTACATTTAATCTACGTACGTCCTAAAAGATGCTGAGAGAGAGAGACTGACAGACAAAAAGACGGACATAGGTACAGACAGAACAAACGTAAAACCAACTGCCCGCAGGCTACACGTTGTCTGTTTGATGCAAATGCTACGTCTGTGCGTATGCAAATAAAGAGCGCCCACTACCGGCCTGTCAATCATTTATCTGCTGGAGTGTTTCTTAATCTTTGCTGATGGAAAGATTTCAGTCAGCCTTTAATATGTCAATCATAGATTTGAAACCTGAGGTTGTTCAACAAGTACACAGACTCTTTTATTCGCCTCCTTTACATTTTCCGATATATGCTGCCTCCTCTGAGCGAACTTGATTCTGCTGTACTCTTTGCAACCTCCTAGCTGGAATTTTCTTTTCATTTTGTATTCATCCTCATCATTCTTCTTCTTCTTCTTCTTCTTCTTCTTCTCTAAGTTACTTCTTCTTTGTTCCCCTCTACTTTTTTCTTCTTCTTCTTTTCTACTTCTCTACATTATTAATTCTACTTCTGTAAGTTACTTCTCTTCTTTTTTTCTTCTTCCTCTTCTTTTTCTTCTTCTTCTTTACCTTATTTCTTTTCCCTCTGTAAGTTACTTCTTCTTTGTACTCTTCTATAATATATTTCTTCTTCTTCTTCTTCTTCTTCTTTACTATATTTCTACTTCTCTAACGTATTTCTTCTTCTTCTCTAAGTAACATCTTCTTCTTTGTTCTCTTCTATAATTTATTTCTTCTTCTTCTTCTTCTTCTTCTTCTTCCTCTTCTTCTTTACTACATTTCTACTTCTCTAACGTATTTCTTATTCTCCTGTAAGTAACATCTTCTTCTTTGTTCTCCTCTATAATTTATTTCTTCTTCTTTTTTTTCTTCTTCTTCTTCTTTACTACATTTCTACTTCTCTAACGTATTTCTTCTTCTTCGTCTTTTTTCTTCTTCTTTTCTACTTCATTTCTACTTCTCTAACATATTTCTTTTCTTCTCTAAGTTACTTCTTATTTGTTCTCCTCTACTTTATTTCTTCTTCTTCTTTACTTTATTTTTCCTTCTTCTCCTTCATTTCTTCTTCTTCTTCTCTAACATACTTCCTCTTCTTTTACTTCTTCTTCTTTGTTGAAATCGAAAACGTTTATAATCAGTTGATTACTGAATGTAATAGATTCGAACTCTGCTCTCCGATTTCCTAATCCGAGCCGCTATCCATTACTCCACCGTGCCTAAGAATTCTAAATGAATAATGCCTTGACGATCATGACACTTGCATAACATTGAACTTCATCGATGGAGCTCAGCTTTTGGGAGCCACTGTCTAGATTTATACTTATCAATCCGCTGTTGAACCTTGTTTTATTATAACGTACTCGAAATTTATTCTAAACTGAATGGCATGTACATACCTCATTACAAATGATTGACTAAAATAGAAATTACACATCACTCAAAGTAATATGAGCATGTCTAAAAAATACCATTTTAAGAGAGTGTCTCTTGCATTTTAAGATAATAACGAATTACAGCATAAGATTTTTAACAATTTTTCATGTCATGGGTAGGATCTATAGATTATATAAAAAAAATCATTTACTCTAATTACTCCTGTTACCAGAATTCGGGCTAAAGGAGGAAAAAATAAACAACCGCATTTCTCTTTTCGTCCCGACTTCACACCTTTTTGTTTTTTAAGTATTTTTTTTTTATCATTTCCCTCCATAAAAGGCAATAGCGTCACTAAGACGCAAGGGGTTTCTGAGAAAGTGAGAATTTGAGAAATGAAAAACCTTCTAATGTAGATAAAATAACAAAAGAGCGGGAATTAAGAAGACGGAACTTAACGGTTAACAATGCATTTCAGTTTTTGAAAATCAAATCAAAAGCTGGAAAACACGAGAAGTTTGAGAAAAAGAAACTACTGATACGGCATAGGCTGCAAATATTAATCAATCTTTTCACGACTATAAAAATAAATCTTCATCTAATCCAGTCACTATCTTGCAGAAAATGAATATATTTGACCGGAATTAAATGGATAATTAGAGAGAGATTTCCCCAATTTCAAAATAAACGTTGCCTGAATAAGTGGGAGTATTCATTAACCATGGTAAGTATTCAGCCTAGGTATAATGTATATTAATTACTAATAATTTTACTATATAAATATACTGATAATCTGATTGGATGAAAACGTCAGAGGTCATGAAATTAAGTTATTCCGATAGGATTAATATGTATAATGTAAATGCATTGTTAATGGTTTTGCTATAGAAATATACTGAAAATCAGATAGGTATATATCATAAGGGTTCAGGAATTAATGTTAGTTTTACTGAGAAAATAACATGAATATGCATAATGTAAATGCATTGCTAATGATTTTACTATATAAATATATATTGATATTCAGATAGGTATGTATCGTCAGTGTTCAGAATTAATGTTAGTTTTGCTGAGAGAATAACATTACTAAGTATAATGTAAATGCATTGCTAATGATTATCGTATAGAGCTGTATTGGTAATCAGATTGGACTATATCGTCATTAATCAGAAATGAAATTTATTAATACTGACATAGTATTTGTTAGCGTCCCTAAGTTAAATATATTCTTTATGCTTTTTAGTATAGTAATGTACTGAAATCAAAATCAATATAACGTCATTGTTCATGAATTAACTTTAGTGCAACTGACAAAATAATGTTAACATCAATAATGTAAATTCGTTTCTAATGGTTTTTACTACAGAGATGTATTGATCGTCAAGTAGGAATATCTTGTTATTGGTTAAAACAAACGTTACTAACAATCGTGGCTTAACACCTGTAATGTAAATATGTTCTTGATTATTTTACTGTGATGGTTAGAAAGTTCGAATTCTTACTATGAGACCCGGGATCGAATCTCTCCAGGGTCGAATTTTTTAGAAGGAGACTTCCTGATCTTATCGGACTGAAAGTGTAGATCCCAGTGTGCGGCACCTTTGGAAAGTGCCTGAAATCCATACCACGGTTTAAGCGAAACCTAATGAGTGAAAGTGAGTAGAATGAACCCTTGGAGGCCGTCGATAGCTGAGCTAGCACGAAGTCACAAGTCAGTATGGCCGAGTGCTTGAGCGTGCTCGCCTTGTTCAAATTGATGATCACGCTATTTCCCAGAAACTGTAACTAAGGTTTTGAATAAACACGAATGCGCCTGGGCAAGCGTCTGCAATAAGGATTGCCTAGCCTCGGCTATCCTCGAATACGTGTGGTCATAAATTTTACTATAGGAAGAGTATGTTAGCATTCATCAGGAATTAACTTTAACAATTATTGTCAGAAAAGGGTTAATATTTGTAATGTAAATTAATTGGTAATAGTGATAGAACTGTATCGAATGTCAGGAAGCACATGTCTCTCATTAGTTAGGAACTAATGCAAGCAGTCGGTCAGGTCATGCTTACTCCTGCTATTGGTAACATGCAACCCAGTACTACCTGCCAAATAAACCTGTGGTTGGCATCTAATACCGAGCTTTTTCTGTTGGTTAATAGGGCGACATATCACGCCGTAGGGCGAAAAACAAAACCTGTAAAGAGTGGATGTGCTTTTCATTGGAGCTTACAGGTAACATACAGCATGAGAACTTTCCAAGATATGATGTCTATATAAAAACACTCGATGTATTTAAACTAGCATGAGTGGCTGAGTTGGTTTCATGAAAAACATCTAGTCTTGTAAAACCTTGCCGCTAAAGGTTATGAAAATAATCCTCTGTCAGACAGGACCCATCTTGTAATGTACGAATTACTTCTCCCGCTTCAAAATAAAATAATAAAAATAAAACGGCTATGTATGTATGCATCTGTTACTGACTGGATATATCCATATATCGAACATAATTATACTGAATGTATTTTTGTATAAATATGCACTGAATATCAAATTATATCAATTTATTATTGGAAGGATTCTAAATAAATTACTATATAAATAGTATAATACTGAAAAACCGTTTTCAATATTCAGAAATTTTTGAAGATTTACTGATAAAATAGGGTTGTTATTTATATAAAGAAAAAAAAAGTTAAGTAACGTATTTCTCATATATATCATTATTTAAATCCTGTTCTTTGCCAAAAGGAAGTTTTTATCAAATTCAAATATTTCGCAACCTTTACGTTCAGAATAGATTTAAGATATTTATTCGCATGAAGAGAAAGAAAGATTCGGGTGTGCGAAAATGATAGCAGCGAACGTGAACAAATAGATTGCCATTTCTGTTATATATTTCAGATATAATGAAATATGTACGAGACTGATCACAAGATCGGTTAAGAGAGAAGGATTTGCCCAAGGTCTTCTGTTCAAGGTTCGAGCGCCAGCTAATCCCGGATAGAGGAAGTAAATCCTGGAATTAAAAACCCGGAAAATTACTTCGTTGATTGAGCATTCGAGCGAAAATCCCGTTTTCAACCCTTGCTCTAGATTTGAATTCTACCAACGAACGGCACAGATCTGTTAGCTTCAGGTCAACAACGCGTCAGACAAAACATTGCACTATTGTGGGTTGTAGGCTAAAATATAATGACTTCTTATTTCATTTACTTCACTGAGAGTTCGAGCATGTGTAAATTTGAAAGTGTCCAAATTCCGAACGCTTCGTTCTCGATTTTCTAAAGATTAGTAGAAGAGAGGTAGGCATTATGCAGTCGAAATTCTTACCACAGGTGAGCCTCGCAGACAACATGAGCAACTAAATTAAGAACGATAGTCGCTGATATGGTACCAAAATGCTACTGTGAACTCGCTTGGTGGTGAAGAGAGTTGCGTATTTTCAACGGATCTAAAATGATTACAGCGAAAGTCTACTATTTTTATATGATGTCTTATTCTACGTTTATACACCGTGTTACTTTAGGACATGGACGATCATGGATCACCACAAATACCTAACTTTTGTAACACGAAACGATACTGTCCTGGGTCAGTCATTTATGTGCCATGCGTGATACGAGGCAGATTTTTTCCGCAGTAGGTTGCCATTTCTTTCTGTGGCCAACCAGTTGCCTTCCAAGGCTAAAAAACCCGGTTTGTCCTGCTATTTACCCATAGCTGTCGGGAGAGGAAAGGGTTCATACGTTTCACGAGGTTATTGGCATGTAAGTGAATGCAATGAATTCGAATGGAATTCGAATTCAGCTCTCCGATTCCTCAATCCGAGCCGCTTTTCATTACTCCGCCATGCCTCGTCCTGGGTATGACAATAAATTACATCCGACAGCAAGTATCGGGAGGTTTTGAGGAGATTAAAACCGCCTCTTAAATGCAGTAGTTTACAGGTTCACGATGACCAGGGTAGTAGCTCCTGTTAGATTTCTAGCTATGGGTTGAACTCGCAAACTGCAGTAAGAAAAAAACAAAAAAGGGTCCCAGCTATGGGCAAATAGTTGACCCCCAAACTAAGGTCAAAACTCTATGAATGTGTAAAAATAGGTTTTAATGCAAGTAATACATTTTTGGAAATGGTTATTAGCAGTAATTAATTTTTGAAGAAAGAAATTATTACCAGCAATGCATTATCAATAATACATTTTTGGAAAAAAATATTACCAGAAATAAAAATATTATCGGCATTAAATAACCCATCGCGCTTTATATGCCGTAAAACAAACCAAACCAAACTATAAGGACTGGTGAAAAAAATGAATGTTACACTAAAAAAAACCTATCATTAGGAGAATTGGTTGGATGTAATCATGATGAAATGGGATATCATCGAAACTTGACTGTCAGTTGCATTCTTCAAACAATGTACAATTATATATTATTCTAATATATATTCGTAATTATTTGCAATAGATTGTTTTATAGATTTTGATGTGAAAATGTTTTCATTAAACAATTGAATCTGAAGATTTTCCTACTGAAAACAACAAGATGTTTTTCTACTAAACTTTGATGGAGACGTTGCAGCTTCTGTAAGTGTACATGTGCATGTATTTTACATTGTATTTATGAAAAATACCCAAATAATTCCACCATACACGCAACACCAACTTCCTACCATGATGCTCAGCTTTGGTGACGATCTGGGAGATTTAGCCTTGTAAAATCCACTGTTTTGTGAGTTGAATATTGTTGTATGGAACATATCTTTCATTACCCCTTAAAATATGTTTAACGAAAGGTTACTTAGGATGATACATTCGTCTATATTGATTTTTTTTTAAGCATAGAAGAGAACAAAGAAGAAATAGCACGCAAGGGGTTACAGAGAATTGGAGTGAGACCAAATAGGAGTGATAGAGGAAATGATGAAGAGAACGATAGGGGATAAATCAAAGCATCTGGAGACGTCGATTGATTTATTGCTTGATTCGTTTTTACGGTTTATCAACCCTTTGCAGGCTAGTTTTTAGATTGCCAGAATTTTTTTCACAGGATGATATTAAAGGAGTGAAGCATTTCTGAGAGATTTGGAAATCCTACTGCGATTCAGCACTGGTGGCCACAATCTTAATATAAGATACGCAGATGACAGAGTACTGATAGCAGACACGGAAAAGAAATTACAAATCCTCCTACAGAAGTTAGCGAAGGAGAGCGAGAAGAAGGGACTAAGCATAAACTACAAGAAGACAGAACGCATGGTCATCAGTAAAAGGATGAGCCCGAAATGCGATTTTCAGGTCGAAAACACTAGTATCAAGCAGAGGCGGAAGTTTAAATATCTGGGAAGTGTTTTCACAGAGGACGGTAAATGTGACACTGAGATCCGTAGACGTAATAGGATGGCCAAGGACGAATTCCAAAAGCTAGGCAGGGTATTGCGAGACAAGAGGATTTATTTGGTAACGAAGTAAAGTATATTGAGCTGTTACATGACATCGGCAGCGAATGTTGAGCGGTCTCCTCAAAGATGAAGAAGAGACTCAAGGAGAAAAAGATGTGGTTCTAAAGAAGGATGCTAAGGATATCATGGGCCAAGCGTGTGAGTAAAGATGAGGTCATAGAGAGGGTGCAAACAAGGAGGAGGCTTATACTTAACATCAGGAAAAGGCAGCTGAAGTTTATGGGTGACATAACGAGGAAGGAGTGCCTGGAGAACATGATACTCACAGGTTGAATAGAGAGGAAAAGAGACAAGTAAAAGTAACGCATGACATTACCTGGCGAGATTAAGCAAGTCGATGACAGAACGTGCTCTGGGGGAGGTAGCAGAGAGACAAAACTTATTGAGAGCTGCAAAGGATAGTGGGAAGTGGAGAGCCATGATCGCCTACGCCCTGAAAGGTGACGGCACATAAAAAGAAAAGAAAGAGAGGGTATCAAAACAGAGCGAGTAGAAAGATCTATCAACAGTGAGAAGAAAAAAAAACCCTAGATGCGAATTACGAATGTATCGTTAACAAAGGATAGAAAATGTGATATCTAATTCCGAATATGCCTTCAAAAAGCTAAGCGATCTATAAAAACATGGAATTTTCTTTAAGAAGTAAAAGCGCTGAACTGTTATCTTATATATAAAGTACAGTGCATGTGTTTGTGCGTGTCAAAGTAAATCCTCCGCTCCCATTGATCCGATTTCAAACATTCATAGCTCATTCAAAAACCCTAGAAAAATTAGACGCAGGGAACGATTTTCGTTGAGCTCAGATTAATGGTTGCCAGATTATGCGAGGCTAAAATACATATATTAATACATTATACTAGCCATTATCGTTACTTTCATAGCTCAAGGGGAGTAATTCTTATTTTTCTTTGTATCCGAAATTGCAGTGCACGTCTTATTAGAAACTAGCTTAAAAGCCGAATTATCGGGCGGAATTTAAGCTAGCTCTTGTGGAGAACTCTTGGTTTGGCCATCATCCCAATAGCTAAGGAGCAGTAGATGCGATAGGCATCAATTAAATAAATTTTTCGTACAAACAATTATTTGTATTTCATGGGTGAAAGAACAGGGGGCAATTCATAAGATAAAATTAATATAGTGTAAAGATGAGAAGAATAGACATTAAATTAGTTATACATTCAACATTTGAAAAGTTGGAGAAATATAAATTAAGTAAAACTATATTATGAAATCTATATGAATAAATGCGAAATTGAGGCGCAATTATCCAGAGAATTCTGGGCTTAAAAAGACCAAAATCTACAGTAATTTATATGCTAGAAGCTGAATATCTTTATTATATATTATCTGCTTCTAGGCAATATCACACTTCAGGTTTAAAAAGTATATTTCATTAATCAAATATCTATCATTAGTTTTCTTTTATTCAAGGTTTGTTTTGATTTTCATATCAAAATTAGTTTTATTTCAGAATATTGTCTTATAGAGTGCAGAAAAGTGTTTGGAATTTACATTTCAACAATTTGGGATCTATTTGTAAATAACTAACTACATCAAGCCAATTTTTTAAAATATTTCAATTAGTGAATTTTGCGAAGTGATAGCGAGGGGCGAAGCGTTCTAGTGTAATATAAATCATCTTATATAATAGTGAATACCGTACAGTCTTCCAGCAGATGAAGAGAAATCTAGAGTCAAAAATATATTGTTTTACGGAAGAATGCTGAGAATGCCTTTAATGAAATGAGAAAACAACAAAGTTATCTTTCGGAAAATGGAAAAACAAAGGGTACTTTCATTTGATATCAGAAACAAGCCGCTGAAATTTATGGAACGCATAATGAGAAAAAAGGCTTGGAGAATTTGAGACTTACAAAACAGATTGATGGCAAAATGGACAGGGTAAAGCAGTGGATCACATACCTGACGTGTTTGTGTGAATGAATGGCGGGAATGTAAGGTGGGGTATGAAAGGGATGAACGTTTTTAAAATATTACAAAATATAAGAAGTTTTTGAATGCCATACGGCACATAAAAGAAGAATAAGAATAAATATAAAACATTTCCTTGAGAGTGCCTAAACTTTTAGTAGTTCTTGTTAAAATCGATTATTTCCTGCGCATTCAAAATACACCCTTGTGAAAATGATTTGAAATAACTGCTTCGTTTAATTTCTTTCTACATACGGTTAGTTTTAGACCCATTGGAGAGTTGACTTGACTTGACTTGTATCGGTTCTCACCCTGCTCGAGTTGAACCGGTTTCCTCCCGAGCAAGTACAGCATCACGGACCATCGCTGCACACGCTCGCCGATCCTGAGCAGGTCATACGAAATCGCGAGTCAATCGCGATTTCATCGTCGATGACCAATTACTTGTATACCCGATAGTACTGCTAGGTCATCCTTGATTGTGCTAGCCCAGGTCCTCAGCTGCCCACCGACACGTTTTCGCCAGCCAGTTGTATCTCTCATAAAGGAAGATTTATTGGGATTTGATTAAGGGAAGGGTCCCAAGTCCTACCCGAGAGAAAGGGAAAAAACGCCCTGTTTGCAGCAGATTTTCCACAGACGCATTGTAAGAGCGACCCGAGGCTGCCAGAACAGACACCTCCTGGATTTTTAACAGAGCCCCATTAGCCGGGTTTCGGCTCTAATACTATTGGAGAGGCAAGGCATAATCGATTACTATTTTTCTCAGATTAGGTCATTTTCAATGGTGTGCAGTAATATGAATATATTCTTGGAGTGTATGATGAAATTTGATTGGCCTTCAAAAATATTGCGTCATCCGTGATTGTATCAGAATTTTATCACGCCCAGACACTATTGTCTCGACTGTCGATTAATTGTCCTACGGCCATTGTCTGCGATGGACGTTACTCCAAGGAAGCGTACGAAAACTGTAACGCTGCACAAACATAGTGGCAAGGCTTAGCAGTGAGTACTGTAGACGTGCCTGGAAACTTTCATGATTTAAATTCAATCGAAAATCTGTGGTCAATCTGCAAGGAACGACTTTGTGGAATGAACATAAGATGTACTAACATGTCATGTTTCATTGGAAAAATACGAAAAGATAGAAAACAATAACGGAGTTATTTGTTTTGTTTAAATCAATTTACACAAGGCTGTGCATAAAAAATATAATATGTTTTGATTAAAAGTAGAATCCCAATTTCAAGTTATGTAATTGTAATGCTCTTGATACTAGAGGCCTAAAAAATTTGTTGAAAACTGTATATATGAAATATATGTGTATATCTATATCCATCAATCAGTATGTTCTTTCTCATTTAAGAGAGGGAAAAAATGAAAATATGCGTATGATTCGCGTATACACGTGCGTATTAGTGTGCAAGCCAATTTATCAATATATTTCTGTTCCGCTGTTTCCTTTTCTCTGTCTAAAATATAGATATTCTTTGTTGATTGCAAAACATAGTTTGGGGACGAGTTACAAAGGTAAAATGTCGAGTGGATAGAGAAGAGAGAAGTATGGGTAGACACCGGGTAAACGAATATAGGATGCCAGAAAGTGTTGGAATAATTGGTTTCTCCCTGCATGGGTCCATCGTCTTTTGAATTTGCCAACCTATTCATTCAGCGAAAGTGTTTTATCACGTGGAACAAATGGCGCATGTAATGCGAAATCACACGCTTCTACGTCTTCACTTCAAATGAAAAGAGAAGCTGGCCTTTTTACCGCTTAAATCATTATCCCGTTGAAGAACAACAAAGCAAACCTAAACGATACAGAACAAACATAAAATTTCACCTGTACAGGAACGAAGAATGAACTAGTCAAAATTTCTTAAAAGAAAAAAGAAAGAAAAAGATTAGGATAGTTGTAAAATTTCAATTATTATTGAAAAGATTAATCTCAAATAAATTTATCTACGTTCACTTTTTACTTTATTCGGACTATTGTCCTCATCATTGTCTCCATATTTATCACAACGTTTCGGCCGTTGTACGCTCTGGCCCTCTTCAGGTGGTTGGAATGTCGAACTGAACCCTTTATTTCGCTAATGTATGTCAGTTATCAGCTATTGTTATTTCCCCTTTCCAAGGTATTGAACTCACACTCTTTGGTTCCTGCCACTAGAACTAATCAACGCCTTTATCCACGTGCCATGTGTCGTTGAGGACATCTGTGTATGAATTTCTCGGTATTAGAAACCTAATGTCTTCAGTAACAATTTTTACCAGTGCTAATATTGCAATTTTTGCGGTTATCATTTAGGTTTTTAACAGAGCTCATATTTTTTGTTGTTATAATTGCTTTTCTCTGTGACTTCTTTATATTGTATTCATTTCTATGCGTGGTCGGCTCATGATATTATTGTGGCCTAACATATGTGCTGATTCCTTAAGCTTACGAATATATAAATATAGACAGTTATCTATGTCTATAAATAGTTATAAATAAATCCAGTGAATTCACGGAATCGCTTATAGCAGTATCCCATTGTTCTTCAATTTGCCTTTTATTAAATTGTAAGTACTTTCCGAATTATATTTCAGAGGGATATAATATTAAAATAAAAACACTGAGATTATCATATAATATCTCTTCTTTTATTAACCCTGTCCCCTTAGGTCATTGGAAGTTATGGCTCTTCAGATCGTCGCCTTTTCAGCTGTTAACAATATTTTTCTCTCCTTTACATTCACTAAGCTGACATCTATTTATACAAATATGTTAGTTAGTTTAGTTTTTGTATTTAACTCACTTGCGTTAAATATATGCTTTAGGGACAAACTATCCAAGCCTTCTTACGATCGCCTCGCTGAGTTGCTTAAATATATCCGGGCGCATTTTACCCCACTTTCCAGCTATGCTGATAATTTAAGCGTAGCTAATATGTGACAGAAAGATGAAAATGTTGAGAACACAGTGAGAATCGAACTCACCATTGAATTGAAATTGATCTAGCAAGACAAGCTTATTAACCATTCAGTTAGGTTCCATACTTGATACACGTTTAGGCTATTATGTATCTTTCCATACATGACTGACGAGGCAAATCTTTTCCCGCAGTAGGTTGCCATTTCTTCGTGCAGTAGATCAGTTGCCATCCAAGGCTATCGAACCCGGTTTGTCTTGCTATTTACCCATAGCTAGGGGGAGGAGAAGAGGATTCATTACTTTCACAAGGGTATTAGCACGTCAGTCAGTCAGTTATCGCCATGCGTGATACACGTTTAGGCGATCTTTCGATACATGACTGACGTGGCAGATTTTTTTTCCTGCAGTAGGTTGCCATTTCTTTCTGCTGTAGATCAGTTGAGATCCCAGGCTATAGAACCTGTCTGTCTTCCTATTTACCCATAGCTGGGGGGGAAGAAGAGGGTGCATACCTTTCCCAAGTGTATTAGCACGTCAGTCAGTTATCTGCCATGACTGACGAGGCACATTTTTTTTCCCGCGGTACGTTGCCATTTCTTTCTGCGCTAGATTAGTTGCCTTCCAAGGCTATAGAACCCTGTCTGTCTTGCTATTTACCTATAGCTGGGGGGGGGGGGAGAAGAATCATACCTTTCCCATGTGTAGTAGCACGTAAGTGAATGAAACAGATCCGACTGGAATTTGAACTCGGCCCCGCGATTCCTCAATCCGAGCCGTTAAATCAATTCAATTTCGATCCGTATGCATGCAGTTTTCCCCAGTCTATATTCTGGACTATTCTAATGACTTTTCATATATATCACATTTTTATCGCGGTTCAAACAGATCTTTGTGCAATACATTATAAAATGCTTTTGCACAGTCTGAGAAACGTATACGATATTATAAATTGTGTATTCCCCTCTCTGATATGTTTCGGATCCTAAACATGCCATAATTATTTACGAATTGGATTTCGTTATTGTATTATCAGTGATTTATGAATATAATTTTTGAATTTGATTTCGTCAGGGTTACACTTACCAATGTGTTATTTAAATTCATCAATCATATTTATTTTATATATTATTGATACCAACGGTGAACTATTATTGCTCATGACAAGTTTGCCTGATGTGAATATTTTCTAAAATAAAATAACTTGAAATATTTAGTTTCAGGGAACGGACTTCAATGTTATTCGAGGTTATGAATATGTTGACGGTTTGTTTTTTAGGGTCTCCGTGGAGTTACAGCATCACATCCACCCACGAATTCTTCCAAATTCTAAAAAGCACAAAACCAACCCAAGCTATCATAGCGTTACTTCACGTCAAAAAATTTATTTACAAACGTATAAACACATAATTCTATCCCACCCCCACCTATCAGACCAAATATCCTCAAAAAGTATTATATGCATGTACAACCAAATCCCATTCTATGACCATAGGGACAACATGTAGACTCAAAGTAATGGTGTCAGTATATGAAATTCGTTCGGCACGTGCTTTTCTTTATTACATGCCCCATGTAGAAAACATGATATTTAAACACATCTGGAAAGTTAAAATATATTTCAGACGATATTTTTACTTTAACGAATAACACAAAAAATAGATACTCTGAAGACCACATTTGAAAAAACTCCGCCCTTGTCTTTACCTACGAACTCCCATCCTTAGACATTCTCGTAAAATACTAGTAGAAACTCTTGCCACCTTAACTTTAAGAGTAAACACCTACTCAGTTACAAAATAACAATGATAAAAAACCTTCCTAAAAAGAGCACACGAGAATTCACCCTCTAGTCTACTTTTCCTTAAAGAAAACAACAATGCAAAGCAGACACTAGATAACAACGGCATCCTTAACAAACTCATCGACCACCAATTTAGACTATTTCATCTAAAGTAAATGATAAGGATAATGAACACACAGTCAAAATAACATAAATATTTTTACAAACGCCAATGTCTACAAGTAAGATTAATCTTCACTTAGAAATAACATAAAAGATATATACTATCCCAATTGAACAGAACAAAATTATCAAATTAATTACCTACTACAAAAAAACAAAAAAAAACAAAACAAGACAAAACAGTTATTCTTTCTTTAAAATTAACAACACACCAGCAAAATCAGAATTCTTCATTTATACGTGTTTCATTAAAGACGACAGAGAAGGTACTGCGATCAAGTTTTATTTGAGTTTGCTTTTCTGGACACAGTGTGCGTAGAAACTGTTCAAACGTTCTAGATTTCCGACCGCTATCGTCTATATCTTTAGCCATTAGCAGGAATGGCATTATTTTTTATATATATATATATATATATATATATATATATATATATATATAAACTTTAAATTTAACATTATTTCCATAAGAAATTACTCTCATCGAGGAAACAGTCAGAGATCGGTCTTTTTTAACAATAAGATTTCCACTGAAAAATACACCATGTATAATATCCTCTGTCTGTGAGTAATTCCCATTTTTCATTTATTCCTCAGCTCGGTGATAAAGGACACAGGCGTGTCCGAAAATTCCGAACTTAAAACCTTTCTTTCCGTGTTTCATTTCTGTCATATGGTTAATAACATTTAAAAATGTTTATCGTATATTGGCACCATTTCGTTTGTCCTCATATATATATATATATATATATATATATATATATATATATATATATATATATATACAAGGTAACGAAAAAGTTCTGTCCGTTTTAAAGGAAAAAAGAAAACGCTTCACAGTATGTGTAGCTTATATTTAGTCTTCGAAGTAATCGGCATCGGCATCCAGCACCTTCTGCCAACGTGTCTCCAGCTGTTCAATGCCCTCGCGGTAGAACTCGGGGTGGGGCGGGGGTGGTGCAAAGAGGGCTTTGCGCAAGTCTGCTTCATTGGTGATTTCCCACGGAGATGATTATCCAGGGAGTGGAAGAGGTGGTAATCGGATGGCGCAAGGTCAGGTGAATAAGGTGGATGGCACAAAGTTTCCCACCCAAGTTGCTGTATGCTATCCCTGACCACTCGCGCGACATGCAGTCTGGCGTTATCATGGAGGAAAAGCACACCTTTGCAATTTACCAATGCTGGCTCCTTCTGGCGCAATGCCTGTTCCACTCGTTTCAATTGCTGCGAGTATAGGTCTACAGTGACCGTTTGGCCCGTTAGTAGCAGTTCATAATGAACCACTTGATGACCTGTCCACCAGACACAAAGCATAATCTTGCGTGGGTGCATAGGCGGTCTTGCGGTCGTACAGAACTCACTTTTCACCACTGGTAAGCAATCGAGAAAGCAGCGATACGCAGGCTGCCACTCGTTGTCCCTTGTGGACCTCCAACAGCGTATGTGGAACCCACTTCCTCAGTTTGTACGTCTTACCTAGGCGGTGCAGGTGAAGTCTAACTGTTTCATCGGAAACGGTGAACTGTCTTGCAAGTTCACCACACGTTAGACTACTGTTCTCTTCAATGGCCGCCTTCAGGACTCCGTCATTCAAGACCTCTGGTCGTCCACTGAGGCTCATCAGGGCGAGACAATTCTCCCGACTTGAATTTTCGAAACCAATGCCTTGCAGTACGTTCATCCACAGCACTATCCACAAACGCTTGACATATGCGTCGACTTGATGTAGCTGCTGATAAGCCCACTTTGAAGTCATAAAGCAAACAGCTCTGAACGAGATCTCTAGACACTTCCATCCTTCTCACTGCTGTCCGGCTTATAACTGATGGCCGGGCACGGTGGGCGTGTTTTTTATAACGTCTGATGTTCCTACTTCCGGCTGTCCGAATTTGAAAACAATTTCTACACGCATTTTGTATATATTTCAACTTCATTCAATGACTAATCAAAAAACGGACTGAACTTTTTTGGTTACCTTATATATATGTATATATATATATATATATATATATATATATATATGAACATGTATATATGTATGTTCGCACGAATATATAACTTGTTCTTAAAGCATTTGCAATAATAATTGTGTGTGTTTACGTTGGGAATCAAGTAAGTACACACACATATGCACGGCGGCAAACACACACGGGCACAATAAAAGAAGAAAATGATCAATCTTACACTAAAATAAAAAATGATGCATGAAATATTTTTTTTCTAATTTAATATAAAACTAATGAAAATATGAGAGCCATTTAATGATATCTCCTGACTAGTAGACGGATCGATTGTAGAATCTACAAATATAAACTTACAAATTATTTTATATTTAATCACAATCATTACTGATATGAAGAAAATTGTGTCAAAGAGTTAGCAGATATCTTTGCTAATTTAATGATCCAAAAATCAAATAAAGTTTACCATTTGTATATGCTGATCTTGGGAGGTTTACTGAATATTAGCAGCAGACCACTGCATGCTGATAGTTGACAATCACGGGGAAAATTACCTGGAAGGAGACCATTCGTTTTTCTACGTTCGAGTATTCTAAAGACCAGCTAGATACATGAACCATGTCTTGATTCCAAAGATTTAAAAGCAAACAAAAGAACACGGGTCTCATTAAATAGGAATGAAAATATGAACTGTTTATTCGCGAATCTGTGTAGATGGACAGAATACCTTGCTGACAATCATCAAAGAGAAGTACACCAATCAAAGGAACTGTTTGAACGTTAGCGAGTTACTATAATCAAATACATTTCATATTTGAGATGATTTAGGCATTTTACTATGAATCGATCTCGAATATAATTATTGCCTATGAGAATAGTTTTTTCCGAAAAGGTCGCCAACTACCAGCATTGAATACCTTGCTCTTCAATGTTTTCTTCATTCTATTACTTTGTTTCTTTTCTTTTCTTTCTTTCTTTCTTTGTTTCTTTCTTTGTGAGGCGAGAGAAAAAAAAGCATACCAGCAACGAATCTACAATCTCACGAAGACACACCAACAATTATATATATTGGTACACATGCATATATATAAACACTCCTTATATATATATATATATATATATATATATATATATATATATATATATATATATATATATATAGAGAGAGAGAGAGAGAGAGAGAGAGAGAGAGAGTCAAGTTTGTGTCTTCTTCGTCACCGAGGCACAGGTTACATTTAGTATGTCGTTGTATCGAAACGGTCCGGGTTCGATTCTCGGTAGTAGATGTGCACTGCTGCATAGATAGTACGAAACGGCCATCCAATTCATTCTGTTGAAGATTATTCTAGACTCGACGAATTACTATATGATTAGCCTAAATCCCCAAAATATTCACTTATATATATATATATATATATATATATATATATATATATATATATATATATATATATATACACTAAACAACGCTTGAGAATGAAAAATGAATTTTAAGTTTAATTTGAAAATAAACTTTAGGATTTCAGTTTCGTATAACAGTAATTTCTGTGTCGATATGAAATCATATTTTGAAAAAAATAATTAAAAAACAACACAACACACACACACACACACACACACACATATATATATGTGCGTGTGTGTGTGTGTGTGTGTTAGAATGAATTTTTATAAGCCTGATGTAATGGAATAACCTGTCACCCCTATGAGTGACTACACTATAGGGAGTAACTAACTATAAGTATCAGTAAGTCAACGCTCTACAGAGGCTAGCTGTGATCTGTTACTCAATTCTTTGCTGTTGTCGGACTCTCTAATTTTGGACATAGAGGAACCCGGAAGAGCATATAGCGAAGGGCAGAATCTCGTCCGGTGAGGTAGACACACCCGAACCCGTTTATGCGGGGTTTACAGGGTATTTTTGGCCGAGCCTACGGGCTCGGATTGCCCCTCATTAAATTCGGCCTTGTACCACATCCAACCCCGTGGGGAGGTTGGTAAATATTGCTTGCTGGGATTTGTTGAGTAGGAGTCAGGCTTACGCGAGAACTACCGACATTCCAATAGTATCACTCACAACTGGCGGCGACCTTGTTCATAATTGTTACCTATATTCTTATTCTACTGGTTTTTACAACAAACCTTTACTTATATAATTCGCCTTGTTTTTCAAGTATATATTCATATTAGCACGGAATTATGACAAAATCCGACATATTTCTATCATTTTAAACGTTCTTTTTAGTGGATATTCTTTTATGAGTAGCCGCTAATTTAGAGGAGATATGTACATCTTTATGCCCCTTTTAACCAAGTGTTGATAAAAACTTTATTGATCACGTCAAAAATACAAGGAATTATTACATACTAGCATTAGAGCCCGGCGTTGAATAAGAGATAGATCAAGTATTGACCATCATAAAGACTGAAAAATAAAATTGACAAAGATTATTGTGAAAGGTTGACGGTCATGCATGTCTTAATTAGTTTTTTTGTTTGTTTTTTTGTTTGTTTTTTTATGAATTGGTAAAACCCAAAATCAAACAAAAACATTGTTTTCAATCGTTATGAGTCTACCGATTGCATAGAATTTTATTATAAACAATTGTCTTGTAAACTGAATTTTTAAAGCATTCTGAATGTAAAAATAATGAAAAAAAAGTGTGCAAGACAATAAGAAACACTACCTGCCAAAGAAAAGTGAAGTTTTGTTGAAATCGGTTGAGAAATGTAGGAAATCCGATCCCATATATAAATGAACACACACACACACACAAACAACCTGGGTTTTATAATAAGTATAATTCAATATGAGTTGTCCCCCATTTCATTCTGGCGACAGAATCGTGTTTTATTGTGTTTTCAAATTGATTTCATGCAAAAACAATTGTGTTTTTCCAATTTTACGTAGTCCTGTGAAGTTTTGTTGAAATCGGTTGAAAAATGAAGGAAATCCGATCCAATATATAAACGTACAGACAGACACACACACACACACACACACACACACACACACACACACACAATCTGCGTTTTATAATAAGTAAGATCACAGTAAACCAGATAGAAACATAAGGAAGCATAAAAACCTAGGAAGGTAACTGTTCGTCTCTCATAAAGTTCAGTTCATTGAGGACACGGCAGAGTTTGTTTTGCGTCTCTTCGGTGCTTTTGAGCTTCTTTTCCTTCCCATTTCCGTATGATTCATTCACACCGCGATATTTCTATGACTGCCGGACATGACTCAGCCAATTCGCCTTGCAATTAGAGATAAGGTCTTCGTTTGAGATATAGGCGCACATAAATGCATGCTATCGCGCCCGTGTTGGCTTTAGGGGCGTTTTGACTGCGAACGTGCACGTGGTTACACGCATGCGCGTATGTTTTTACCGACGATACATCCGACCAACTATACTGCTATCACCGATTCTCTTTTTCTCCCTATGCCACCTTTTATTTTACTTCAGACCCCTGTTTTCTGGTGTGCCTTTTTTTTTTTTTTTACTGTTTACCTTATTCGAACTCCTTTATCTACTTATTAAGCATTTTAATCCTGTGTCTATTGATTAATGTTTCAGCTCCACCATAATCAAAATAACGATGGAGTTGAACGCGGTTAATTTCCTGTTATCCGATGGGAACACTTGAGCTGCTACGCATCCAAGTATTGACCCGTTTCAATGGTTTTTATTCGGTCAACACACGGGATGGCTTGAATAGTTATCCTCATATTTCATAAATTTCATGAACCATTTCAACACAACTTCGGTTATTAGAAGCAGTCTTGTGCTTTTAGCTTGATTTGATCGTCAAATATTTTTGCTCATTCTTTTTCTTGTTTCGTTCCTTATAAAATTCATTTCAAGTTTTATTTGTACCCTTTGTTCCTTCGTTTCTTTCTTAAATCTCTTCTTTCTCTTGTCTCTTTTCTTCCACTTTTCTTTCTTCTTCATCCTTCCTTTCTTCTTCCTCTCGCCTCTCTTTTTTTCCACTTGCCTCTATTTCTTACAGTCTTTTCTTATTCTATGCGATTTCTATTCCATTATTCCTTGATTTCATTCTATTTTCTTTCTTTTATTTTTAAATTGGCTTCATTCCTTGCCTAATTTTTATATTGATGTTCTTTTTCGTTCTTTGAATTATTTTACCTTTATTTTTAACAACACCGTCTCGTTGGATTTCATGTTCTTTTCTTCTCTTACCAATCTTGTTTCATGTGTTTTCTTCTTGTTGTTCTTGTTTTTCTTCTTCTTCTTTCATTTCTTCTTATTTTTTCTTCTTCATTGGTCTTCTTTTTTCTGTTTCTTCTTCGTCTTCATTTCTTCTTCTTTTTCATATTCTGCGTCGTCTTCATTTCTTTTTTTCTTTAGGTCCTAATTTTTCTCCTCCTTCGTCTTCTTATTTTACTTCATCTTCTTTTTCTTTCTCTTCTTCTTTTCTCCTTCTTGTGTTTCTTTTTCTTTTTCGTCTTCTTTTTTTTCTTCTTTATCTTCGTCTTCTTTTTCTTGTTCTTTTCTTTCGTCTTTTTTTCTTCATTTTTACTTTTCTTCTTCTTCGTCGTTTTTATTTTTCTTCCTGTTCTTCTTTTACTTCTTCTTCCTTTTCTTTCTTTTCTTCATATTCGTCTTATTCTACATCTTTTTCTCCGACTTCTTTTTCTTCTTCTTTTTCTTCTTTTATTGTTTTTTCTTCTTCTTTTTCTCCTACATTTTCGTCCTATACTTTTATCTTCGTCTTACGTTTAATCATCAATAACTGATATACATTTTTAAATTTATTCTCTTTTTATATTTTAAGTTTTTTTCTTTTTCTCCTGTTAAAATATCTTTAAACAACATTTTTTAGTTTCCAAGCCCCGTGCGGATGCTTGGGTAAAGTGACGTCGCTGTAAGTATAAACAGCCTGGTTTTGCGTTCAGATTTACACAAATGTCATTTATAAAGGAATTGATCGATATTTCTTCCCCAGTTATGGGATAAAAATCAAGATAGCCTTGCCTCTCCAACTCTAGATGAAAACCATTGTAGAAGAAGAGACCCCCTATATTCTGAATTCTAAACTTTACAGAAAACAAAAAGTAAACCTCTACTATTTTCCCCGAGAAGTAGTATTAATTCACAGCTAAAAAAAGAGAACCAACAGAGCTCTATTATCGTCTACATCCTGAAGGGACATGACATTTAAGAAAAAGACGTCACCGGGTTAGCAGAATATCGGTTTTAAGTATAAACAATATTATGAGGCAGTGGTTAACTGCCTATTTTTAAATATTTTACTACAGTAATGAATTCGATTTTAATAAAGGTTCGACGTTTGTGTCATTGTGACATATGGAAAAAGATGAAAAACCTCTTTCATAATTCGAAATAACCAATATTTTCCCATGCTCATACAAGGAAGTAAATGCATTGATATATACGGAACTATACATTATTTACATTATTCGGACAATTGTCCTCATCTTTGTCGCCATATTTATTACAACGTTTCGGCCGTTGTACGCTCCGACCTTCTTCAGTTGGTTGGAATGTCAAACTGAACCCTTTATTTCGCTCACTATAGTAGACTTTTCTATTTCCACGTGCCATGTTTAATGGATGTCAGTTATCAGTTATCTCCTGTTAATTTCCCAACTGCCTTCACCGGGTATTGAACCTACACAATTTCGGTCCTGTCACTGGATCTAACTGTTAAGGCAGTGGAGAAGTTTCAGAGGGAAATTAAAAGTGACTACTATGGATAATATTGCAAGACTCTTTGGTAGATCGAATCGAGTTCTCTCAGTCACTGTGTGTTTAAAGATAAATAAGCTTAAATTCACCTTCATCTCTACCGTGCGCCAACGGCTTAGGTGTAGAATCTCCGACTGATACCAATTCAATCTGGTTTCAATCAAAGCTAGAAGCAACCGGACGTCTAGCCAAAATGATGAGCTGTGATACAGCGAAACAGTTTGTCTGTGGATGACAATATATATATATATATATATATATATATATATATATATATATATATATATATATATATATATTATTTCAGGAACATTTACCAACTTATTCAAGATGATCTTCGCCTTCTCTAATCTTATAACTTTCTGTCTTGGAGTAACAAGGTGCTCAGAGCTTTCACGTTCGATGTAATTTCCAAATCTTTTTCACTTCTCTTTGGACTGTCATGACTGAAACTCTTCTCTCACGTCCCAAACGTGTTACAGATTGAGTTGGATCTTTTCTACTTGATCTCTTTTTCTTTAAGTTGAAATGATGATCTTTCGTCCTGCTGTAACCTCCTGATCCAGTTTTCCTCTCTACCGTTGCATCTTGTTTAAACGTATTCACTATTCACTTGATGGTTCGGGAAAGGAGATGGAAGCCAGAGTATAAAGTTTGGTAACATTTCTGAAAGCCTGAATTATTTTTTTCCTCTCACTATTGTTCATTTGGGAAGAGAGTGGGTTTGAAACAAAACAGTTTTAACCTGCTCTCTTTTTAGCTGAATAAGTTAAAGGGTTTTACAGTAAATCTTACGCAAAATGGTGTGAAGCTGGCTAAACGTCTTATCTGAAAACCTGGAAAAATTAAACTTAATTAGTTTAGAAGTGTTTTTAGGTATATAATTATGCTCTTACATGAAGTTGGACAATTTTGCTGTTACACCTGGTATATATAATTATTTCCCGCCAAGCTAGGCAAATAATAAAGGTACTAAGATGAGCAAGGATATTGAGTGTGATAGATTATGAGAAGAAGTAAACATTATTAAAGTCGGAGGAAAAACTACATAAGAGAAGCACCAGGCCACATCTAGCAGCAATATGCAATGCATGAATGAATGCTAGACTTAAGTAAGTCATATGTAAGTTAGATTCTGCCGAGAAAAAAAAGAAATAAAACCGACAACACAGTGAACGACATTTCCTAGCAGCAGACTTAGCAACTGATTCCATGTAACTTTTCCACTCCATGTCAGCGGAAGAGGTTAGTTCCGTTTCATCATGTCACCCCAAGCAATGCAATAATTTTACAAATATGCAAGGGGTTACTGAATGTGAGTGAATATAAGAAAAGTAATACATTAACAAGAAAAGAACAGGAAAGAAATTACAACGATTACGATTGACATTGCATTTAAATATTTGAAGATCAATGTTGAATTGAATGCAAGGAGCTGGAAGAGAGTTACATAAACATGAATTGCAAGAGATAAAACAATTAGCATAAAACTTACAGATAAATCTAGTAATTTTAACAGTACTATGTAGAGACCTAACTGTCAATCTAGTACTGTGCTTGAATTTGTAAAGTCAATGTACTGTCGAGGAAAGCTCATAAAAATTACCATGAACATATTTTGTAGAAAAGCCAGCAGAAAGCCACGTTATGGCGGTGAGAAAGTGGCTGAAGCGGAGATGCCTGGTCACGACCGAATGCAGTTCCATCTCAAGACTTTAAGAAGAATTTTTAAATACACTAGTCATAGGCTGGAAAGAGAAATTCTAGAAGATTGGTTGCTGAAAAGCTAACGCAACACAAAGACAATACGAGCCGTGGTAAACTCAACAATTATATTTGTTCAAAACTGACGCTTGATCTGTTTGCTCTCAGTATTAACGAGTGGGAACGGAACTGCTTACTATCATCAACATCAACAACATTATTCATGTTGTTGAAACATACCACCATTCCAAAGTAATTTATTTTCTTTATTAATTTACATTGTAATTTTTAAAAGGTATTCTTTTCCTATTCTTTACACACACACGCACGCACACACACACGCAAACACACACATATATACATATAGTTTGTTAGTTACTGCTTTACGTAGAAAGATAGAAAAGATTTATGATATAATAAAATTAGAATATTAGATATATGTAAGGACAGAAAAGAAATATAGAATTATATATATATATATATATATATATATATATATATATATATATATATATATATATATACAGAGAGAGAGAGAGAGAGAGAGAAACGGGGAGAAACACCTAGATAGAAAAGATCTGAGAGAGACATGAATAGGATATTATACATACATAAATATATATATGATATATATATATATATATATATATATATATATATATATATATATAGTTAGATAGAAAATATCTGGGAGAGATATACAAAAAGTAGGATATCAGACATATATACGAACAGAATAAGAATCATATGTTATACATACATATTCACACACACACACACACACACACACACATATATATATATATATATATATATATGTATGTATGTATGTTTGTACGTATGTATGTATGTATGTACGTATGTATGTATATATATATATATATAATTTTACAAATCGGTAAGTAAAAATCTTGAAATTATATACTTAAAATTTGCTTCAAATGAATGTATGTAATTCAGTCACATTTTATCAATTTCCACAAAAATAGAGTTTAGCAATCTATATTTGACAATGTGATTAAATTAAACTAATGTACATATACTCTAATACGTTTTCTTACTTTTCGTAATACGAAACAAATTTTGCTTCTGAGTAAATAATTGAAAAAGTTAGTATAATATAACATTCAGTAATGAAAAGCCAGAATGCATGCATTTGAAATCATGTTCGTCACAGTGCAAGGATTTTTTTATACGATTTGGAAATAGCGGCAAATATTGCGTGCATCGCCTACGAAATGCTATTTATTTCTTTCTCCTCAGATTTTGTCATTAACTGTTTAGTTAAACAGAATATATAATATCAACAATACGATATGATATCAACAACATGATATGATATCATCATATGATATAATATCAACATGTATGATATCACTAATAGGATATAAATCTAACAGTTTAGTTTAACTGAAAATATGATATCAACGATTAAACAAATTCACTCGGATATATATATATATATATATATATATATGTGTGTGTGTGTGTGTGTGTGTGTATATATATATATATGTATATATATATATATATACACACACTACGGAATGGACAATGTCAGACAATTATTTAATATAATTTATTGTTATACATTATTAGTATATAGATACAAATTTTAAGTAAATGCTCTGATAATATGGACAAATACAGTTAAGTAATACTTGCATCTATCTATCTTTCTATCTATCTATATCTGTCTTTCTCTGTCTCGCTATATATATATATATATATATATATATATATATATATATATATATATATATATGTGTGTGTGTGTGTGTGTGTGTGTGTGTGTATCATATAGCCTGACATGCTATACCAGTTTAGCTACTGAGGAGCGTCTGGTTAGCAAGGTCGATTTTACTGCTTTTAAACTACAATCTTCAATGATTTCTTTCGAACGAATTATTCCTTAGTGTGTGACGTCATTAGTTTACGTTTAGATACGCTTCGAGCATATATAAACTTTCGAGGGAAATCATTGAAAATTGTAGATTAAAAACAGTAAAAATCGACCTTGCTAACCAGACGGTTCCGTATAGGATACAGGTTAGATTCCTGTCGGAAGGCACATATTTTCTATGAAAATTTCTCAGACGCTCAGGCCGGTAAATGTTGTTAATACTGCTTATTATGAATAGAACATTTACTTAAATATTTGTATCTATAATAATAACGTATAACAATAAAATATATGCCTATGCAATTAATAAGAGTCTCATTTATGTCTGTTTACCTAATGCAGTATAAGAAAATATCTTGATAAAGATATATTTTGTGTGATTATGACAGTTTATGTCGGTGCCTATGAGGGACAAGTAGTGTAATTGTTATCGTTACGGAAAATGGTTTCGGAGAGGCTACTCACATTCCAAAATAATGCCCTTCAGAAAGGCATGAAACAATCTTTCATCCTAAGCTATGTTTTAATTGACACGTGTAGCTGTGGTGCACTGTTTAAACCCTACCAGATAAAGCAAACTTTCGCAAACAAATTCTTACAAATACTACCTTCACGATTTGATATGATAAGACGCATCTTAATTTCAGTTGTAAATATTCAGAAAATAAATAATTTAGTCACTTTAATCCCATGATAGTTTTTTTGGAAATTGGAAGTTAATTAAAAGAGTACGTGTCTTGGGTGTATGAAATATATGATAAAGATAAAAAAAATAATATTCCCCGAGTGATTTATTTTATTTTAAATGGAAAAATATTTCTATATACATTCACTGTTAAAATACCCGGAAAATGACTCGATACAATCACTGCATTTAATACTTTTATGAATAAGACATTTTAACGAGTAACTGTCCGATTCAGTGCAAGGTTACATAGATCTACGACAAGGTCATGTCTTGGTGATATACCTCTAGCCACTTCATGACAACGGGATTTCTCATGAGATATGTAGGTTTACCGTGATATCCCATGCTTCAAAATAAGCATTGGTTTTTTAGCTTACATCAACATTTACATTCAGTGAAAGAAAGCCCGGAACATCCCAATATTTAATAACAATCCTCGGCGACTTTTTATAAGCTCTTCCATTTCCAAACATCATGAGGTTGTTTACTAAATGTTATCACATTATTAACAGCAGGCATAAAAAATAAAAAAAGGATAAGCAGCTGAAAGAACTGTTAATAAAATTATGCTAGATCGGCGAAAAAAATATTCCTAAGGAATTTCTCGTTAGCTTCCCGTATGTAGTTAAAATTTCTATGGAAAATGTATTAAGATTTATTTAAAAATTATAAAATAAGCAGCACTACAAAATTAGCCATTTAGCTTCAATACTTCTGGTGTCTTGTCAAGTGATGGTATTGACTGCAAAATAAAGAGATTTTGAAAAGTTCAACCCAACTAAACATCCTCACTAGGGGAAAGACTGTCACGTGACCCATGATGACCAAGTATACAAGTATATGATAATTCAGAAAACGTAACAATATACCCTAAATTCTATCTGTTAGTGCATTAAAGTCAAGATTAGAATCAATTAAAAATTAAAGATTTAATTTCATAATTAAATTAAAAATTACAAAAGTCGAATTCTAAATGTAACTGAGCATCAAGTTTAAAAATATTACAAACTTAATGCATGAATGAAAATATATATATATATATATATATATATATATATATATATATATATATATATATATATATATATATATATTCATCGATGCATATTTATTAAATAATATAGACAAGTTTTGTCTATTTTATGTAAATTCTTTTCATAAGGTCTGATATGCTTAATAACATTATCATTAAAAGAAGAAAGAAAACCAATCGTTTTTAACATTTTTAAATAAAATATTTTGGCATTTAAAACAACATGCCTGGCCGCATACACAATTCAGGAAAATTCTCGTTGAAAACACAACTATACTTAAACATGAAAACAATAAACATAAACTAAAATTTCTTGAAGCTATATACATAAAACAGTTGAAATCTCACCTGAACAAAAATAAATTATGAAATCTCCACAGATATTTTTAAATGCACATAATTTATAACAGAAGCCTATGGTTTATACCAACGGCTTTCCATGATTAATTCTTCTCGTTTTTTTCATAGTGGTCATGTGTGACGTCATGATCTGCGCTGCTATTTTCGCTTCCAGCGTCTCGTATGCACGAGTTTGTCGTTGCTTTTATATCTTCCATGCAAACATAAATAGACTATCATTATTGTTTTGTCCGTGTATTGGTTAATATGTTGTAATGCAATTGTCATCTTATTTCATGGGTTATGTAAGCCGAAAGCTTAGACAGGATTAAAAATATGTATCAATATTGTGATTTTATTTCTTCTTTTAATGATAATGTTTTTTAGCTTATCAGACGATATGAAAAGAATTTACATAAAATAGACAACACTTGTTAATATTATTTAATGAAACATGCATCAATGAAAAAATGCTGCCTAAATACACACAATATATATATGTGTCTGTGTATACACACATACACATATATAAAAATATACACACACAAACACACACACACATACATAAATACATATATATATATATATATATATATATATATATATATATATATATATATATATATATATATATACTCTCCCGTCGAGATTCGACGTATGAAGGTCAGGCAGATCAGTTTCAAGAAACCGACAGCCTGACATCGGCACATGAGATTTGATTATAGTGGTGAAGGTATATATATATATATATATATATATATATATATATATATATATATATATATGTGTGTGTGTGTGTGTGTGTGTGTGTGTGTGTGTGTGTGTGTGTGTGTGTGTGTGTGTGTGTGTAGAAAATATATATGAATTTGTATGTAAATTTGTAGCCCGCCAATTTAATCCATATCGTCATTTAAACATGGTCCAATTATTTGCTGAATTTCATTTCCTACATTACTATTGTAAAAGCAAGGAATTAAAGTGAACACGGTTTAATCACTGGAATTGGTTTGATTATATAAAAGCTACGATGATCAATTCAGGTTTCATGTAAAAGCATATCTAGCTTTTACAGAAGAAGTAAAATCTGGTAAGCTTTAATTCTCTGAAAGTTGAGCTTTGTTGATGGATGTGATTGACCGTACATTTTCAGAAAGTACAAACTGATTGAAAAGCAACATTTGCTCAAAGAACAAGTTTAAACTGCGATATACGGACGATGTATGAAAATGAAAGACATCGGATCTTGAATCAGGTGAGCAACAGCTGCAGAGAATCATCAAAAGGATAAAATTTTTTAAATAATAATAACGACAACATGAATTTAAATTTCGCTAAAAATCAAGAAATTGTACAATAGAACATCGGAAAAGAAAAGTATGTCTGGTCATATGTTTCGATTTCTGATGCGACGTTATAATTGCACGGCTAGAATCAGATGGAAACAATCTGAAAGTATGGATCAATTCTGCCTTGTATTCGCAGACTCTGCTAGTTTTCGTATAATGCTGTGAGGAATATTTCCCTGGAACCTTTAATAACAAAAATGATCGCTTAAATCCACAGCCTGGCTTACTATTGTGGCTGACCAAGTGCTTCATTTTATGACAATGGTGCACGTGGACTTTAGCAGAAAATTTCAGAAGGAAAACATATGATACAATTCGAAAATATTGGCAGATTGAGTTTTCCGTGTTAAAGTGGCCTCCAGACACCCACAGATTACGTTTGGTATGTAGGGAAAAATGACATCGAAGCCTGAATGTACAGTCGATGAATCTCGGAAAATAAAAGTATAGATTCAAAGTTTGTAATTTTGTCAAATCCATGCCAAGAATATTTGATGAGTTTCTAAAGGCAAAAGGGCTGATTGATTGATTGACATGTTTTACGGCTTATCAACCTCATGCAGCTTATTCAAAACATATTTAGATTGTAAGAATTATGATTTATTGCTAAAAATCCTAATATTTAACCCATTGCTCGAAGAGAAGAGGAAGATTCAGACCTTTCCCAAGTCTATCAGTGTGTAAAAGGATGAGACGAATCCGATAGGAAGGCGCACTCGTCTCTTCAATTTTGATTTACAAGGCGTTATCCATTGCACCATCCGTTTACTGCCTCTGGTATTCTCAAACGGTCATACGTCTAGACACTGACAAGGTTCAATGTTAATTAAAGAGAACTAATATTTCAACCAAATATGATCGTAAGTCTTAAGGTAAAATTGGTCCAAACCGTTAGTAGAAGAATATACTAAACATAGTAATTGGTGAACGTATAAGTGTATATAGAGAGGACGGGATTAATACAGATTATTTACAATCACTGTCTTTCTGGGAGTGATGCTCTCCATATACTTCACGTTGTTATATTTTTGTGAAATATACCATAAAATTGTGTTTTATCATGAAATAAAATACAAATTTTTTTTATCATGAAATATAACATAAAATTTTATTTTACAATAAATGTAATATTAAACTTCATTTTAACATGAAATATAACATAAAACTTTGTTTTGCCTGAAATATAACATAAAACTTTATTTTATCATGAAATATAACATAAAACTTTATTTTATCATGAAATATTACATAAAATATTATGTTATCATGAAATATAACATACAATTTTATTTTACTTGAAATAAAACATAAAACTTTATTTTATCATGAAATATAACATAAAACTTTGTTTTACATGAAATAAAACAAAAAAAAACTTTATTTTATCATGAAATATTACATAAACCTTTATGTTATCATGAAAAATGACATACAATTTTATTTTAATTGAAATAAAACATAAAACTTTATTTTACAGTAAATTTAACATTAAACTTCATTTTAACATGAAATATAACATAAAACTTTGTTTTACATGAAATAAAACAAAAAACTATATTTTATCATGAAATATAACATAAAACTTTGTTTTACATGAAATAAAACAAAAAAAACTTTATTTTATCATGAAATATTACATAAAACTTTATGTTATCATGAAATATTACATAAAAATTTATGTTATAATGAAATTTAACATACAATTTTATTTTACTTGAAATAAAACATAAAACTTTATTTTATCATGAAATATAACATACAATTTTATTTTACTTGAAATAAAACATAAAACTTTATATTATCATGAAATATAACATAAAATTTTATTTTACATGAAATATTACATGAAATTTAATTTTACATGAAATAAAACATAACATTTTATATCATAAAATATAGCATAAAATTTTATTTTATATGAAATATAACATTTAGTATCCAAGAGTACAATAATGTTTCCCGTATTGTAAGATGCTGAAAACATCAAACATTATTACTTCGTCTCCGTTAATATTTTGTGCAAAAATAACTTCTAAAATTTACAACCGGAGCTGCGCTTGAAATCAGATTTGTCTATAAATCTCGCTGCAGATCCACACAGGAAATGGGACTTTAATAATGATTTGACGCATTAATTTAATCATTTAAACATCGACCAATTTTTGTCTCATATCCGGCAGCATTTTTTTAATTTTAGAATAATTATGAGTTTAATTGAAATAAGATTAGGAATTGAATACATAATATTTTGTACTTAAGCTTAGCAAAAACAGATATAATCGAAAATATTTAGGTATTTTGCTTTTTTATTTATCATAAAGAAATGCTTTCTTCATCATTCTTGCTTTTTATAGCTACCTTTCCTTTAGCTCACTCTCCAGGATTGCTGAAGTGACTAAAATATTTCATAAACCTCAACAATATTAGACATAATATATTTTAGTACAATAAGAAATTACAGTTACTTGTCATTGGCTTTCCAAATGAAAAGGAATTGATGGAAACGAAAATTAATTACCCTGTCTGTTAAAAATATGTTTACTTAGGATTTGAACTGGTATCAAATAGACTATCAATGTTGATGCGTTAAACTCCTACACCAAATTTCCAGTCTACATATGAAGTTTTTATCAATATCAAATGGTGTTTATTTAAAAAAAATAGAATTCCATGGACGAGGTGAGTGCATTCAGAATATCAAGACGAAGTCCACAGTAGAATTCTTCATTTATTATTAAACAGATCTCACTGTCAGATGTGTTAATTCAACTTGATAGGTCGAGCAATATTTCATTTTCAAAGTACAATAACATATTCAGAAAAAAATGCTTCAAATAAAACTTAGATTCCTGATTTCAAAGCAGCCGAAACGGATATCCCAAAAGTGAAAATAGATAAACTGATACATCTGATCTGAAAGATTAAATGTCCATTTAAGAAGAAAATAAAATCTTTGATTGAAGATCAATGACTAAATGATGATGGCTAAAAATAAAATTGTCGATTCAGTTTTTGTTAATCCAGTGCTAAATTCTTTCTTCTTCACATTCACACTCTCCGTCTTTTCATCTCTCTCCCTCTCTCTGTCTCTCTCTCTCTCTCTCTCTCTCTATATCTATATATATATATATATATATATATATATATATATATATATATATTATTAAATAATGTAGTTTAATTAACATTGTAAAGTAATCATTGAAAGAATAAATCAATAAAGTTAATGTAATTAATGGAGATCTCACTTCACTAACAGATTAAGGAGTCAATAACTCACTGACCACTCGCTGAACGACGCGATCTTTGTTTTTATTAACTGTACAATGGGTTAGATGTGCAGTCCATATTGCTTGCAAATACTTTCGGTAAAAATACTTACCATCCTCAGGCATAGATGTTCGTTTCTTCTCAATTTCAGGTAATTTCGGTTAGAATTCAAAGACGAAAGTGAATTTGATACTTGTCGAAAAACGTTTTATTAAAAAAGTCTGCTGTCATTAACAGAATATTTTTGAACATGCAGAAATGCAACGGTAGATTTTTGAATATTGTAGAAATGCAATAATTCAAAATTTCTATTATTGTAAGTGTTTTTTTCCGTTCACATTACATGGACTATTGGTCCAGTAATTAGAGAGATGTTTTAAAAGATTTCAGAATGTTTTTTTTTTACTGCAGATTAATTATTTAATAATGCAGTTCAATTAATATTGTAAAATAGTCATACAAAGAATAAATCAATAAAATTAGTGTAATTAATGGTGAACTCACTTCGCTAAAAGATTACGAAGGCATTATCTCATTGACCACTCGCTGAACGATACATTTTTTTATTATATGTACAATGGTTTAGATGTTCGTTCCATATTTTAGTATATATATATATATATATATATATATATATATATTATCAAATGGACGAATATTTTCTGTGAAAAAATCTCGGACATTTGGGCTTGTAAATGTTGTGTAATACTGTTTATTATAAACAGACCATTTACTAAAATATTTGTAACTATAAAAGAATGTAGAAACATAAAAATGTCTTAATATACTTACATATATATATATATATATATATATATATATATATATATATATATATATATATATATTGTCATCCACTGACAGACTGTTTCGCTGCATCACATCTCATCATATATATATATATATATATATATATATATATGGGGGAATGATATATGATTTGTTATATATCATGAATAATTTTAGGGAATCTACGAAAAATTGGGAAAAGTTAATGTGCAAAGCGTTTCGTCGTTTAGAAATTCATAAGTTTATAATGATACATACGTTGGTGCGACTACACATGCGCAAGAAGAGGAAGCTGTTTTTTTTTAAATATGTGTTTTGGGTATACAATCTAACCGGTTTTATTTAGTTTTGTTTTCTTTGTTTCCATCACCTTTGTTATTAACTCTTCTCCATTGGGATAATAGAAGGTGTGCCAAGAAAGGTGTAATGTTGTAAGAAGCAGCATGTACATTTACTGTAAATTTTCTAGCAATTACATCACTTTCTGTACATTTTCATCTTAGCAAATAGCTTTATCTTCTAATTAAACTACCAGTTTTCTAAATCATAATTAGTCAGACTCGTTACGGTGAGCAAATTATCCACTGAGCATTTTGTTATGCAAAACATCTCCCGTCTGTCGTGTTCATATTAACTTTTTAGGGAATGTAAATTACCCCATAAGTTTTAGCTAATTATCTTGGTTTTCATTAATTATTTTATTGCTTTAAAATTAGTTGTAATAATTTATGTTAAGCTTAAATATTTTTTTCAATTGTATTTGTGATAATCTTTGTTAGTAGAGCAATGTAGTTCGTTTCGTTAGATTTGCTTGTATGCCTCATTCCTTTATTTTGAGAATTCGACAAGCCTTATATTTTGAGTTGAATATGAAGTAATTAGTGCTTCGTAGATGTTTAAAATTATTTCCAATGCGTTTCTTCTCATCATGTAAATATTGAGGGCTACACATTTCCCTCTTATTGGCGGGACTAATATTAACCTGATATGTAGAAATGTATTCATAATTGTCTGTCATATTCAGAGAGAAAAATACGTTGTTTTTCTATAACAAAAATTGACACGAACCATAGTTATTAATATTTATTTTACTAAGATTAGATACTCACATGATATATTGCTTACTCAATTGTATGTATATAATGAGATTCTTACCAACATCTGTTGGTTAATAACAAATTTATTAAAAAAAAGTTGTAACATCTGACGTAATGCATTACGATAATTGCGTCTCTGCTCACTTCCGCTCCAAGTGCCACAGGATCAATTCAATTTGCCGAGCTCTGTCAATGTTGAAAATAGATACAGCAGCTCTTTCACTATCACTAATTGTGGAGCAGTAAGATATATATGGAATATTGTTTATTAAGTCATTTCTTTATCAAATATTAAAGCCAATTTGGTGAGCCCTGTCAGGCTTCAAACTGCATAGAGCACCTCTGTCACTGTAACTACACACGGTGAAGGACAGATATTAATAAGATATTGTATATTCTGTGATTTTTCTATCAAAATTTGAAGCCAATTTGGTGAGACCTGTCTATGTTGAAAATGTGTACAGGAGCTCTTTCAAGGTATCTGCATGAGTCGGAGTATCATTCTCTATCAACCATTATAGAATAACTAAGTGAAGAACTTACATCAGTAATCTTTCGTACAGAAAGCCGAGTTGACAATGGCCATCTTTACTAAGAGTATTTTTGCTACACAAAACGTTGTTCTTAACCGATAGTTGAACTTTAAATACCAATTCGATTTTATCTGCTGTGAAAGTTATGTTAATACATACTTAGTTAAATCAATAAATCTCTTGCTCACTAACAAAAAATATTTCTTTGACAAATATTTTATTTTATATAACAAAAGGAAATGATTTCTTCTACCATGCATTTGATCTTAATAATGTCAAACTGTTTAAATTTTTTCATCGTAAATCAATATTATACTAGAATTATCAAATTACCCATAACATCCCGAGCCATTTCGACCAATCAAAAAGTAGGTTTCTGTCTGCATTTCTTGAGATCATTATTTACTCTGTTTGCATGCGGACTATTCTCCTCATCTTTGTTATTATAATCACAACTATTCGGCAGTTGTGCCCCCAAGCCTTCATCAGTGTATGTTGATCCGGGTAACCTACCAGGAATTCTGGAATCTTTATTTAATCTACGGGATAGACTCTTCTCGTTCCACTGCCTTTCTCTAGAGATATATTTTCTAGTTCTTATATTTAGTACTTCTCACTTAACAGAACAACCGAAACGTTGTTATAACAACATCAATTATGAGGAATGCAGTCCGTATGTAAACAGTATAAATAAAAGTAACTGTTTATTACATATCACCTTTTTCTTGTTAAGATAATATTAAACAAAGTATTGTTAAAATATATATCAATTTAAAATATTTTACTTATGTAATTTAATTAAATTATGTACTTTCCTATAGATGCTATTATAATCAATTGTATTTTTTAATTATAAGTATTCACTCTATTTTCATTATTTAGATTATTGTCCTCATCTTTGTTGCCATATTTATTACAACTTTTCGACTGTTGTACGCTCCGGCCTTCTTCAGGGGGTTGGAATGTCGAACTGAACTTTTTATTTCTCTCGCTGGGGTAGATTGTTCTAGTTCCATGTGCAATGCCAAATGGAAGTCAGTTATCAGTTATCTCCTGTTAATTCACCTCTCCAAGTTCTTCACTGCCTTAACCAGGTATTGAACTCACAACACTTTCGGTCCTGTCACTGGATCTAACCAACCCCTTTATCCTCTATGCCATGTGTCCTTAAAGACACGTGGTATAGTGGATAAAGGCGTTGGTTAGATCATGTGTTATCATGTCATGTGTTATGTGTTTTTATCCACTGTGCCATGTGTTCTTAAGGACATATGGCACAGTGGATAAGGACACATAACACATAACATGATAACACATGGCTACATTACTACATTAACGGGCGAAACTTTATGATAAATATGGCAACAAAGATGTGAAAAATCGTTCCAATAAAGTAAATAGTGTACATAATACCTCACCTCAGAAATATAGACAGATACTAAAATGTCGAAAAGTTATGATAAATATGGCAACAAAGATAAGGATCAGGGTTCAAGTAATATAAATAGTGTACAAGATACCTCATCTCAGAAATATAGACTGATAAGTATTCACTATTTTTTACAAGATTTAATTGTCAAAATATAGTTATACTTTATTTTATTTTTTTTTTATATCTTTTCAGCATGTTTATATTTTTAGTATGTTTTGTAGGTACACATTTCACTGATTTGTTCACCGGTATTTTTATTGAAATGTGACTGTTATGAAGTAGGATTTCCTTCGTATGTTATTGGTAGTTATTTGTGTCGAGTACCAAGAGCTCTCCTACCTACTTCATGGGGATTTATGTAGACTTTGACTTATCTATGCTAATTAGGCAATCATTCACATTACATTACTACATTATTAAATTAACTGTTAAAATTATTTAAATTAATCAGAGAATTTCTAATTAACAATAGTACTGCGTATGACCGTACATTCGGCATTAAGGTCTCTGATCGGGAGATTGAAGGCTTACAAGTTCGTGCAACTGCTGTTTCTCTCAGGTCCATTGTGACCTTGGGTGGTAGTACCCGTTAGGGACCAGGCTATGGAGAAATGATGAACTCTCAAGAGAAAATAAACAGTACATTTTTTCACAAAATGGCCACATTTGTATTAATATTATAAGAAATATATATATTTTTTTAAATATTACCAATACATTTTATGATCTGCAAACTATATATTAAAAATGCCTTTTACCCTGGAAGTATAAAAATAAGTGAAGAATATTTAGATTCAAGCATTGAGTAGCCCATAGATGTTGATATGCCGCGAAACAAAACCAACGAACAAACATGCATAAAATCACCTACCATGTATTGATTAGTCAAGGTAGAATTACATATAACATGTTCTTAATCACTTCAAATCTCCCGAAAATATTAAATTTCGAAATTAAATAAGCTATATGGATTTGATATACTGTTAAACATATCAATCAATCAGTCTAATTAGAAGTGTTGCCAGAGTAACGATTTTTTGAAGTTTTCAGTTGTTTTCAAAACGCTCTTAAAGAGTGAAAAGTTGATAAAGAAATTTAAATATAACCCTCCAACTGATTTTGCATACTTTTGGATGTTTTATAGCAATAGAAAATACTTATATTAAAGTATACTCAATTTCCTTGTAATTACACTTAATTCGGTGAAGAATATGAATCATTCTAAAAGAACAATATATAGTGAAAACATCAGGTCAAAATTCAGTTATCGTCCTGGGTATGACAATAAACTACATCCCCGTCCTGGATAAGACGATAAACTAAGTTCATCAGCAAATTTCCTGATCAGAAGGTTTTGAAGAGCGTGGAAGCACCTCTTAATTGCTGGTGTTCCCCAGGTCCACTCTGATCCGGGGTGGTAGCACCTGTTAGGATCCCAGCTATGGGCAAATAGTTAACACCGAACTTGTGTAAAAATAGTTTTTAATACCTGAAATACTTTGTAATAAAAAATTATTACCAGCAATAATTTTTGAAGGAAAACTATTATTAGCAATACTTTAAAAAAAAAATAACAGCAATACAAACAGTTATACATTTTTAGAAAAAAAATGACCAGGTATTCATTTCTTCAAGGAAAAATATCCCCAGAAATAGATTTCTTGAGAAAAACATATTACCAACAATAAAAATTTTGTCGGCATTAAATAACTGATTGAGGTTGATATGCCGTAAAACAAAATCCAAATCAAATCAAAATTCAGTTAACATTTCAGGTGACTAACATATTGATCCATTCTAGTATATAAAACAATCTTTATTTGTGTATCACTTCTATAATGGTTACTGTTCAGTTACTATTCAATTCCCAGTCTTAATTGTTTACATTCGTCTACCAGATAAAGCAATGGAAAAGGTTACTTTCCTGTCTCATCTTTCGCTTCTTTGCACATATCTTCAGTCCCTCTGTCGCCGTACATATATCATCACGTATATTCTCGTCCTGCACTCGATTTTGCTTGCTCAAGCAGCATTTCACACAAAACCATTTCCACTGATTTTGCCCCAAGCTGGCTGCGTTTAATAAGTCGATTTTGATTTGCTCTTCTTCTGATCATTTCTACTTGTTTCGTTCGCTTTCTGAATGTCGCTGCAATGTAATATTTCAATATAGATATAGCAAATGCAATTTTCGTTCGTCAGACCTACCTTTTCCCTTTTCGATTTTCTTCTTTCTGAGTCTTACTATGCTTTCCCTCATGGCGAAACGCTATTCGCGACGCCTGTCTTGAAATCAAATTCTCGGCCGTTCTGATAACAGGGTCGTAGTGCAGGTGTTTGCGTGCGAGTGGCGGGAAACAGTGGCGGGTAACTGCGATGGGAATTGGATTTCGTAAACGGTGTTTAGGCAAGAAAAGGTCAGCAAGAGTTCACTAACAGACAACATTTTCATTAAAGAACTGATGTGCATACCGTAGTGCGATGTTTGGCAAACGTATGTTCGTTAGAAATGTGAATTTGTTTCTGAATTCTCAACCCCCACCCCGTGCACCTTTCAGCAACCCTAATTTCTCTATACATTTCGTGGGTTCACTACTTTTGCAGGGAATCTGAACATCAAGGAATCTCTTGTAAAACTAACCTTGTTCCACGGTATGACTCGTCAAGAACAGTGGTTATAAAGGTCCCCACCCTAGAGGGGGATAGATTGGGATTCTTTTGGAAACTCAAATTAGAATTTAATTTTTTATACTTGAAACTTTGGGAGATATTTTTAAAATAGTATGGGCGAAGTTGGGTTAATTATAAGACATTTGTAACAATATTGGCAAATATTTTAAATGTTTACAAATTACATACTTTTTTTTCGAAACTGGTAACACCACGCACGTTTTTGCTCATTATGCGGCCATGATAATATACCCTAATAGAATTGACGATTAGCACTCATAACTAAGTAAATAACTATTCAAAAAAAAAAAAAAAAAAAAAAACAACCTCAGAGCTCAAAAATTGGGCTTAAGGCATTTTAAGATAAGCCAAAAAAATATTTAAGGTGACTTGTTATGTGTGGGTTACCACTCCCAACTTTGGTTCCCCAAGACGTCGTTAGAGGGCGCGTTTGAACAATTTTTTTGTTCTTTTTTCTTCTATCATGCGATAGTGATAATACCAACTGGGACATTTTCCCTGCCATTGCGACATTTTTCTCTTTAGTTAGTGAACTTTAATACACACACATATATGCACATATCATATACACAATTCATAAATGTTAACTTTCAATATTTTATTTATACGCATACTAGTGTTTTTTTTTTATTATTATTTTGTTATATAAAATGAAGATATCACCTTGATGAAATATAGTCCATTTCCTTACACCCCTTCTAACAATGAAGAAACGTCAATTACATGTATCAGTTTTGGTTGTCACCTTTTTTTTTTAGTCCAACTCGGAGGTGAAGCCGATACCATTTCCCGAGTCCCTAGTCAATGAGGATGGACAAGTTGTAGAAAGGATATCGATACAAAAAGTGGTCTCGTCGAGCCGAGTTCAAAATCCGACCTAGTGTGTTATGTTCACTTTCGCACAAATGTCTTCGCGAAAAGGAATCTTTTCTCCAAGACCCAACTGCAGATTAAATAGCTGTGTAGACTAGCCTCACTAGTCTTGGTGTGCAACTGAGTTAGGACAAAGAATACTCTGAATTCAAGACAAACCTAATGATGGGATTCTTCAGGTTATTATGCTCAAGACAAACCCATTGACGATTAGTACACAAAGCTTAGTTAATTATAACACACTGGTTAAGAATAGCACTTAGCATGTTAATTTGTTGATCCTTAATAATGTCATTTCTTTTTTCTCACGTTCTTTCACAATCATATTTCCCTACGTTTTAGTGGCTCTATTGAGATCTTGTAGTAATTTGCGGTGTTGGTATGTTAAAAAGTTTATTAAGTGTTGGAGGAAAGATGTATGACAAAGTGAAAAAAAAATTCATATGATGTGTTTCGTCTCTTCGGCATCCATCAGATGAGATTTCTTTATGTCTATTCGACTACACATTCGTGCAACTTAGAGACACTGGGAATACTAAATTCAGATATTTTGTAATGTCTTTTAGGTATGTAATCTAGTCAATTTCATTTAGATTCTTTTTTTTGTTTCCATCATCTTTGTTATTATCACGTTGTGTAACAGAAGATCTGCCCAGAATGGCGAAACGTTGTAAGAACCTGGACCAAATTTTATGGTAGATGAACTAGCGATTTCTGAAAATTTTTTGTTTTAGTGAATTAGTTTCTCTTTTAATAAGTGTAGCAGATTTTATGTCAAAATTGGGGTCAGTCCCGTTACGATGAGCATCTACTGCGTTTGTTATGTTGTTATTTTAATTGTCTGTTATTTGTTCATATAATATTTTATTTAAACTTCTTAAGGTTTCTCCAATATATTCTTTCTGGTAATCTTTACAGGTGATAAAGTAAATTCCTCCTTCAAGTTTTGTTTTGTTGCTTTGTTTTGTATTAATTAAGTATTTTTATTTTTTAGATGTAGTTGTGACAAATTTGATGTTATGTTTAGGTAAATTATTTTCTATTGTAGTTGTGATAGAGATAGCGCTATCACAACTAAAATAGAAAATAATCTAACTAAACTCACCATAAACGATACATAAGTAGAACGATACATTTTTTGGATTCATTGGACTTATGAAGAGGAGCCGTTCTTCTATTTTGGAATATTTATGAGCCTTTTGTTCCGTATGGAATATAACATTTTTAGGTTATTGAAGGGTCCTGAAAGTATTTTAAATATATTTCTTCTAATCATGTACATACTGAGGGTTGCAAATTCAGAGTGCTCTTAAGCAGGGTCAGATGATTATTCCTGATTTTATTTTGTTGCTATACTGGGAATAGAAATTTATTAGATGATTTTATTACTTGATTGTTGGTTCAAATTAAGATTTAAGCTACTTTTAACACGGTGTAGCATGATATCTAGGAAATATAAAGTATGTTTTTTCCTTTCGTATGTAAATTCTATGTTTTGTTCGAATTTGGTTATTTTATCAACAAAATCAGGTAAGTTAGAAACACGGGGATATTAATAAAGCCTCAAAAATTTATCGGAAATATATTGATTGTTTACGTAAAATACTTTGGATATGAACATATTCGAGAAATTCTAAAAAATACAAGCCATCAATAATTAAGAGGCATTTCCATTGGTAATCCTTATTTTTGTTTATAAAAATTATTATTAAATGTCAGAGATCATCGATTGGTGATGAGACGGCAGATTTTTGTTATTTCAACTATGATTGTGTTCGATGTTTTACTAAGATTTAAGCCTTTTCCATTCGGGACGTTACTTCAAATTGATTGAACCAATCGGGACGTTACCGTGAATTGATTTTATATCTAGACTGGCCATGGTTCTGTCAGTTATATCTGTTTCCCTTAGTTTTTCAAATTGGTTGCTTGAATTTTTTTTATATGTGATGGACTGATTCTTCCAAGGAAAGGGGTTACATTTTTATGACATTCACCAGTTTGCTGAGGGCCTATTCCTGAAATGATCAAAATGTGCAACGATCAATCAACAATAGGGCATCAAATGAGAAGAGGATTGGTCCGACGGGTGATCCTGCTAAAATTCAGCTGATTTTCCACTTAATTATAAATGACTTAATTTCATCCGTTTTAAGAACAATCTTTGAAACTACAGTAACTAAAAAGTGTTACGGACATTAAGAGTTTCACATAGTAAAACTATGTGAAGAAATTAAGTTTCTTTTTTCTAAAATCAAATTTCCAATTCCTGGAGCTTAATTTTGAAGTGAAAGGCCCGACTGAGCTCATAAGAATAAATTCCAGTTTATCTAAATCGTTTTATCTCTGTAGTTTTCCTACCCGAACAAATTTTATAGTTTCCCTTGATTCAGAAAATGATTTCCATTTCATCCTAAGAGTCAAAAGTTCTAAAGTAGACATACTTCATATAAAACAGTTTCCGTTTTGTTTATTTTAGCAAATTTTTCTTCAGCTTACATTTATGTAAGCTCAAGAAAAATAAAATTATAACTGAGACAATTTCGGGGCATTTTCATTTTTTCTCGATCTTTACTGCGGTTTCATTTATACGTGGTTTAGACAGTTGATAAATTTTTCTTAATTGTCCCACAGCGTATGCCTAACAACGTTATTCAGAGTATATTAAAAATTATGATTAGGACAACCCGATACTATTTTGGTGCTTTATGGCACATATTGCTTCTTTTGTTTCTTCTGTATTTGAATTGGATCATGGCATGGTGAGTTGGTGTTCTGTCAGCGTTGATATTTTTTTTTGCCTGTAGACCAGTGGTAACGAAACCTATTTCTATGGCCTCCCCTTTCTAGCTAAACACAAATATAATGTGCCCCAAATGTATAGTCAAGCTTGATTGGATATTTTTTTGTTCTAGTATTGCGTGTCAAATGAGCATGTAATATTTTCCATAATAATCGTTATATAAATAAGATGCACTGTAAAGTGAAGGCAAGGTACACATCAAGTATAATCAGTACCTGGGTTGTATGTCACGATTCAGATTTGCCACTGTTACCTTCTGGATGCGAACTTTCACCGCATCTCTGGATGTTTCTACCACCCCAAAATAAAATCACTGCCTTGCCCGAACAGTGGTTTAGGTATTCAGAGATATTCCTTCTACTAAACTAGTTTCGAGCCAAGTCTAAAGAGATCAATCTACCCAGTCATATGGAAGGGGAAGAGATAGATTCAATTTGTGCGAAATTGACTTGAGTGAATTCGAACTCTTCTCATTGATTTCTCATTCGGAGCCGGTAACCGTGAAACTACCTGCACATGAGTAGTAGCCAAATTACCTATATTTTATTTCAGTACATCGTTATAATTGGTATCTTATTTATTGTTAAAGTATCTTTTGCTATACTGTCTCTGTGCAATGTCTCTTCAGAACTTAGGCTATCGATAACTACCTGATTTGTATTTCTCTTAGTCCATTATTAACCCGACTTTATTCTTATCAAGGTCTCTTGCTGTCTATATATTGTCAGTATGTAATTCACCAGGTCGCCTTTCCTTATTATGTGTGATAAAAAATTCAGTTGTTATTTGTTTGTTTGATAGCAACAGTTCAATTTCTGATTAGAACTGAATCATTTTTTAAATGTTCCTTCATTTATATATTCACTATGTTCCAGGGGAGCCAGACACATTTATTACTTTAACAAAGCCAAGAAGAAAATCTCGGAATAGACCATCACAGTTTTTATTATCATGAAGTTTAACCTCCAGTACATGTACATGAGCATCCTCTAAACGACATGACGTGAATTTAGATTTTCCCTTCTCCTTGACTGTCGGCCACCCCAACTAAAGCGCCTGATCTACCATACTAAGCGTTATATCATACTTGGTTATATGTTACCAGGACTAGATATCTTTTTCTGAAGGAACATTATCAGGCATTAAATTACAGCGAGTTCTATTAACAAAAATCAGATATATTTATGTAAATTTAGGTATATATATACATACATATATATATATATATATATATATATATATATATATATATATATATATATATATATATATATATATGAGTGTGTGTGTGTGTGTATAAACTTAAAATCTACATAAATATGGCTGGTTTCTGTCAGTTGACCGATGAAATAGGTCAGTGTCTGATCCTTACCCCCTCCTCCTCAATATTAAGCATTGTAATAAAAATAAATATAAATTTTAAAACTCTTCCTCCTCTCTAATTTCGACTATGTCTCACACTATCCCACACCACCCTCTAAGTCAGATTATATCAGCTTAATACTGTCCTTCAAAAATGTAAATTTTAAATTCATTTTTCCACCCTTGAAAGTGAAGTCTGAAGATCCAGAGAAAACTAAAATCTCTGGAGAAATAAATTATAACAATGGAACCTTAAAAGTGGTCTGCTTTTCTTTATATATATATATATATATATATATATATATATATATATATATATATATATATATATATATATATATATATATATATATATATATATATATATATATATATATATATATATATATATATATATATATATATGTGTGTGTGTGTGTGTGTGTATCTGTGTAATGCTCATATAATATTTTTTAGTAACCAAAGAATATTATCATAATCAAGGAATCTTTCTATTAATGTGCCGTGTCCATTCAGGTCGTAGGTGATCACGGCTCTCGACACTATCCCTTGTAGCTCTCAAAAAGTTTTGTCCATTTTCTATTTCAAAGGCCCTGTTCTCTCATTCACTTGCTTAAGTCCGCCAGGTATGTCATGCGTTGCTTTCCCTTGTCTCTCTTTCCCTCTGTTTGACCTGTGAGCATTAGATTCTCCAAGCCCTCCTTTCTTATTACAGGTCCCAGAAATTTCAGCTGCCCCTTCCTGATGTTAAGTATAAGCTTCCTCCTTGTTTGCAGCTTTTCCAAAAACCTCATCGATGCTCACACTCTCGGTTATTCTTTAAATTAACTCATATTTCACATGGAAAAATAACTCTGCTTTTGAAAAAATAATTAAATGTAAACTTATCGAAAAGAACCGAACATGAAATAAATAAAAGCAATAAATTTACAACTCGATCTCCATTAGATATTAATGGTATATTTCATTGTTAAGTGAAATGGTGTGTGGTTCCTTTGCATATTTGCACGGGCTAATGTTTGCTCATAAAAGAGGTGAAATTTAATACGATGTAGTTGAGATCATGCTCCGTGATAGATATAATGTTACATTAATTTAGTTTATATTCTTTTAATTGCATTGATGATTAATGTTAGTTAAATGAAAGAATTAAGTCTGGTTACTCTTTAAGTGCTACTGGTTCCATGTAATCCGAAACTACCTCCCGGGTGATCATGTCACAGATGGCTAAACCGGTTCCTTCACCAGGCTTGTCGGCAAAGGAGGACGGTTAGATACTCAGAAGGGTTAAAAAAAAAACTTCAGTGAAGGAACATTCCTGTAGCTTCAATGGCAATCTAGCATAATGGCAGATGGCTTCCGAACTGAAGAGAGATTGGTCCCGTCTGATACACGCAAGCCACCAGTCCGCCACTGGGCGGCATGCCACTATCCTATACGCCAACCGCTGGCGGACCGCCGATGATAATGCAAACGGTCGTCTCGTGGGAGCCACTGACAGGCCACCGGTGGGACATCTAGCGGTTAACGCTTCCCTACAAGCAAGCCCCTAATTTTCCAATAGAATTTAACGCTGGTGGCCCGCTATGGGACCGCCGGCGTCTTCGTGTCGGCACTTTTAACACTGATGGAACGCTAGAGGACCACTGGCGTCAGAATCGGCGGCCCACCAGTGGGCTACTAGTGACTAGCGTGTAGGGTAGTGGTATGTCACCCAGTGGCAGATTGGTGCCTTGCGTGTAGGGTAGCGTTTCCCGCTATCGAACCCCCGGTGTGTTAGTCTAGGCAATGCTACCACTGGCGGACCGCTAGATTGCCACCCGTTGGTGCCATCAGAAGACAGCTAATGATTTATGAAAAGAAAACCCGCTTAGAGAACACTGAACATTACGTTCAAATTCTGCCCTAAAGGACACACACACATGTTTCCTCCATTCTGCAAATTATGAAACATTAATATAGGAAAGTATTTCTTAAATTTAATAGATGAACATTTTACTAAAAACAATACACTGAAAAAAAATGTTTAATAAAATGAACTTGAAAATTGGTTAATCATGTGTGAATAATGTGGGAAAATTATAATAAATTCCCACAAAAATAATATTGTAAGAATATTTAAAGCTGATT
>CAHIKZ030000485.1:375000-402500 GCA_903632075.3 Acanthosepion pharaonis
TTCATTTGTTAAGGGATTTTTTTTCAGTCGCTGCTCTTATATAAGAGATTACATGTTATATAGCTGCTTGATACACTTTTGTTTCTAAGGGAAAAAAAGAGAGCAAACAAGAAAACTTTTTTTTTTTTAAATTCTAAGAACCAAAACAGACATAATTATATTATTAACTGACATGGGAAAGGAAAATTGAATGAAATTGAGATCCAAGAATGAGATGAGATGTTCCAAACGTTTGGATGTGAAAACATTCTGCGAAATGTGTTGTAGAGTTTACCTGAATTCATATCACTTGAATCTTTACGATAATCGGTATTTAGATGTAAAAAAATTATTAAAATGCTAACAGCGAAATTAAATTTGCAATCATTTAGTTGAGGATAAATATATGGCAGCCATATTTGTGGTGGTTTTTTGAACAGATACTTAAATTTATATTCTAAGTTAATAGATATTTTGCGGCTTCTGTAAGTTAAAATGACACGTCAGTATTTCACTGTGAGAAAAAACATCTTCCGTTAATCTATAATAAAATAAACTTTATTCATTAATGACATTTTTCTGGATCAAATATTCAACTTTATATGTTAAAAGTTGCTCTGATTTGTGCCTGAGATAGTTTCTCATGTCACAATGACTTCGCATTTCTTGGTGTTTGAGATGTGAAAAGATGGCTGTAATTTCTTTTAAGAATTATTAGCACAGCAAAATATTCCTAATCATCATTTACCTACTTATAGCTTTGTCCGAGCCAAAGCTAATATTATTATATAAAATAAAGGACATGAGTGTAGGGATAAGAAATTAAGATGAAGTAATCTGTGTCACTTGACAGCTGGTGAGTGATGTCAGTTCGTAGAGTAATGAACCCCAGTTGCTAAGAAGCTGAAAAGCAAGCCATGTCGTTTTCTCTGCTCTTTTAACTGCCCAAAGCAGAAAATATTCTGAGGGTCTGCAAGAGATAAGTTGGGGTTAGGGAGCCGCTAAAAAATTAGTGAGGTAAAAGCAATCATAGTGGTATTAGAGAAAAGTTTTTTTTTTCTAAATGTATATAACAAAACTCCTACTACTTAAAAAAATATTTGCTTTACAAACAATAATTTTAATTTAAAAACTGTCTACTAACGTAGGTTTCGAATTATTGTCCCAGGTTAAGAGGCAGATTTTGGGAACTTGCTACGGTTTTCTGAACAAAACGCGGTAAACGCCAATATCATCAGGCAGCCAATGCATGCAAGGAATTATTGAGCTAGGTTTTTAACTATATTTCTACGAATGTTACTCTGACAACATATTATCTAATAACATCTAAGAAAATGGGAAATATATATATATATATATATATATATATATATATATATATATATATATATATATATATATTTAGTTTATGGAAAACTAGGAAATCCGTATGGGTAAACCTAAGGAGGATAAAATCCAGAGAGCTCAATGTAAATCCAGAGCAAATGATTTAATTAAAAACAGACAACTTTAACGTTCCATGTAATAAATTATGTCACCACAGCCCTTTTAAAGGACTGCGGATCATTATACTTTACTTCCAAACAAAAAATATAAAGAAAATTTACAAATTTTTGACGGGCCGTATTAAAAATATGTAAATTAATGAAGTGAGGAAGTGAGGGGGGAGAGAGAAGACATGAGTGAGTGAGTTAGCAGACATTGACACATTTAAACTCACTCATGTCTATATATATATATATATATATATATATATTTATATATATGTTTAGAGTTTGGAATTTATTATTATGAATTTTATTATAAATAATCCCAAGAAAGCTGTGTTTTTATATGTATGTGTTAAGAGGATACGAGAGAGATGGCCTAGGAGTTGACGAAGCGGCAGGTAGAAAAAGTTTGGCAAAAACTTGTCTAAAGAGTGAGGCAAGATTTAGTGAAATATCCAACTTAATTAAAGTTTCCTGTAAAAAGAGTTGTAATTGAAGGACAAATAAGAAAAGAAAACAGACTTTTTAAATTATTTTATTGAAATATGTTATTGCATTTTTATAGTATTGTGTTTAATTTGTAAATGTTTGCTAATAAAATTATAGTCTATCAAATTTAGAAGCGCTCAAGTTCCGCCAAAGATGTTTGATCGTAAAGCAACAACAGCATGTTTTTGCTATTACATTCAAATATAAAAGAAAAGTAATCTTTTAAAAAGAAGAGCAAATTGATAGATCAATTCAATAATAGATAAAGATTGTATAGAATTATTTTTATGTTGAAGGTTACTTCATATATGTCTTGAAGGCAAAATTGATTTTCGAAACAGAGAACAATCGAAACTAACCATTTGGCGGTGGGCTGGCTAAAACTTCTACAAAAATGTGTTGCTCACATTTCCCTCTTTAGATGTAAAGGGAAAATCGGAAAAAAAGAAAATTTAGAGATACATCTTGACGTTGTATTTGTAAAAACATTTACAAAAAAAGACGAAAAAATATGCATAAAACAAAAATAAAATAAATATATAATAAACATTCTGTCCTTGACGAGTTTGTAAAGAAAAGGTCAGAAACGAAGAAACACTTAGATGATTGCAAAAATATACAAATTTAGCAACTGAGCATCGATCATTCGGTTATCGTAGAGAAGAAAATTAAATAAATATCGATAAATAAATGTTTGGGGCATTCGAGTTTACTTTAGTGAATGAAAATATATTAATAATTAACTAAATAGAATTTAAGAGAGGTTTGAATTATTACGTAAATATGGTTTTTCTCTATATTAAAAATGTTGGTATTTTAATATTTATAATATAATCTGAATGTTTTAAAATAATTATTTACACAAACACAAGCACACCAACACACACACACACACACACACATATATATATATATATATATATATATATATATACACAGACACGCCTAAGTGTTAATTTCGTTCACACACGCTCTATCTCGCACACACGCACACACACATATATATATATATATATATATATATATATATGAAGTGAACATTGAGGGTCAACACTTTAGGGAAACCGACACGCCACTATAGTCGTTAATTTCAATGTTCACGACCCTTTTTTATTTACACACGCTCTATCTCTGTTATTGACCACCGTTTTATCCCATAAAGATTGCACATTCGACTGGAAAGAACTCGGCTCTCCGATTTCTTCATATATATATATATATATATATATAGCAAAATATATATATATATATATATATAAATATATATATATAAATATATGAAAAAAACTGCCAGTCTCCTAAGTCGAATTCAAGACTTTATGAGGGTCAAGCAGATCGTTTCCATGGGATGGAAACCGACTTGATGATGCTCTGACAATTAGCAACATTTACCGGCCTGAATTTGATTATAGTCGAGAGGAATCGAACCTGAATGTTTCGTGCTATGCAGTTACAGAGCAAGTGTCTGGAAGTTATTTACAAAGATTGCTTTTACCTAATAATCTGCTTAAGCGCAAATAGTTTGAAATGGGAACATTTTCAACGTTATTTTATTCAAAAGCCAGATACCTAACTGTATTAACAAAATTTGTAATAAAATAAAGTTTAATATTTGTTATGGTTTGCCAAAAAAAAATGATTTTTTATGTATTTTAAAGTGTATCCGAACTGCGTGTGATATTCAATAAATTGTTTATTTAGTTAAACGTAGAAAATAAAAATTCTTAAACTATAATCATTTTAGTTTATTAACATATTGAGAAATATGAATACACTGATTCAAGAATAGAGAGAGAAAGAAAGAAAGAAAGATAAAGAAATAAAGAAATTATAAAAAAAAGAAAGTTCTACAAAAAGAAAAGAAAGAAAGAAGTTAACGAACAAAATATCCTTGCCGTTTATTTATTTATTAGTCTGAGAAAAGAAAAGTAAAATAAATATATAAAAAATTGACATCAACACCACTCTCTCTCGCTCTCTTTCTTTTTCTCCAGAGATATTATATATATATATAAAAATAATTATATCAGTATATTTCCAGTCCAATCCATTGTCTCATGGGTGCAGGACAACTGGGTTGCCTTGGCAACTGGTCTAGGAGAAGAAAAAATTAAGATATCTTGACAGTAGAGAAGATTCGACCCTTTAAAAAGTGTGGATAAGAAACCTTACCCTATAATAAAATTTTATGTGCTGGTGTCGGGCTGTCGGTTTCCTGAAGTCTGCCTCATTGACGAAGGATTTTCGTTGAAGGTGCTTGTCCAGGGAATGAAAGAGGTGATATTCTGTTGGCGCCAGATCCTAATTTGAGGATTAAAGTTTACAAGGGAGTTATAGTTAAAGTGTATCCGAACCAGATATTGTTGTTTATTTAGTAAATGACTTAAATAGATAGATATATAGATAGAATTGAGATAGAGAGATAGATAGAAGAATAGATAGAAAGATAGATAGATAGTTAACCAAAAAATAGATTTATTTAATGTAAAAAAACAGAGATAGATAGATAAATAGATAATCAACAGATCGATATAGATAGTCTGCCTCATAGATAGATAATGAAAAATCCGAGATTAGATAGTATATCCAGATAGATAGATAGATAGATAGATAGATAGATAGATAGATAGATAGATAGATAGATAGATGCATAGTTAATTAGATGGATGTATAGATAGATAATAGATAATAGAAAACGATATAGAGATAGATAGATAGATATATATATATATATATATATATATATATATATATATATATATATATATATATATATAATAAGAAAACGAGATAGATAGATAGATAGATAGATAGATAGATAGATAGATAGATAACGTATTCTGCAGTTCTGTCCTCAGGCAATTCCTACCACACGGTAGTGTCTACAGATATCATGTTCCACCCTCCCATCAATGAAGAACATACTTTTTTTTATCAACTCACTGTTTGGGAATCGTTTTCTGATTTCTTTTCTCATGCCTTTTATCGATATTCTTAATTATCTTGTTGAGAAATGTGTAACGGAAACCGGTGACGAATGTTTCGTTCCCGTTCGGAAATAACAAGTAAAACCTCAATCTTCTCCTGGGTTCTTCCCTTACTGTTTAGCCGCTATTGTCTACAGGAATCACTTCAATATGCCAGATCGACAGGTACGATAGTAATAGACATAACTTTGACAATGCTCGTAAAGAATGAAAGAAGGTCCTCAAAGAGGTAAGATTTCTATTAGCTTATACAATGAGACACCGTATAGCCTCTCACAAATTTGGTTCTAGAGACTACTGGCGGCTGTGAAAAAGTGTTCGGAACAAGAGCAAATCAGTTGTCTTTTCCTCACTAATATCTTCTCTCTCACTCCCTGTATTACGGCCCTGCACGATAGTTGCATTCTCACCTTATTTGGGGGGAAATGATTTAAAAAAAAAGAAGAGATATAGATAGATTAATCTACAGATCGAGACAGACAGATAGATAGATAGATAGATAGATAGATAGATAGATAGATAGATAGATAGATAATGTTTAGACCTAGATAGAAAGATGGATGCATAAAGAGATAAGGAGCAGACCGAGATAGATAGATAGATAGATAGATAGATAGATAGATAGATAGGCGTATAATTGTCATATATGAAATTACTTATAGTTATTCCATAGAAATGGAAAAAATATATTGTTTGTTGATGCGAACTCTAAAAAGAAAATTCTAAACGAGTGAAAACAAATATAATCTAAAGCCTTTTGACATTTATTAACGAAGGTGATAAAATTCAATTTAATCAATTGATCTACATGTATTATTAAATCAATTCCCTTTAAAGAAGATGAAAACTGTTATCAAATAAATACCTTTATTCAATCTACAATTATCTATCTCACGGCCCCTTCCGCTTAAAGCTTCTTGACTCACATGCAAATGATATGCTCATCATATTCATAAAGATATTCCATTTTACTATGTAATGTGACAACTCAGAAGCTTGTAAGAGAATGGCGGTAAAAAAACAAAAAAACAAAAAAACAAAACTCGAACGATATCGAGTATTTTGACGGAAAAAGTAAATCCAAGAGTTGAATAGAATCTTTGAAGGCTGCGTTTTTTTCTTCGTTTATTCTTGAATATCTCTAATGGATTCTTGTCCTAATGTGCTACATTTAGAAACCGTAGTAATAGAAAATAGAAAGAGATATGTACCTATTGATTCTAAGGTGACGTCTTTCGTCAGGAAAAGAGAAACACCGCGATATATATTGTGCATGTCACAATCAAATAGATACAGACATTCAACACTTTTACTAGTAAATTATAAGTATTTAATCGACTTTATTAATGATCGGAATTCATATCTTATTGTTTTAAACGTTATATTTCGTGGATTCATGCGTTTGAATAAACACGCCCTTCTTTTTAAACAGTCTAAATTTATGCCTACCAGTCTATGCATTTGAGAGTCTTAATAAAGTCAATACGCCTAACAGCAGAGTTCGCACATTGCTTGATGGTGAATGCTTTCCGTGGTCAGTATTTAATGGCTTCTATTCTGTACCCATGTAGGATGTTATATAGTGTCACAACTATATAAGTATTATAGTTACACACTCGTACTAACATTTCACTGATATAAGGACGGATCAAAGACGGATCCAAATACAAAATTCCAAATGATTTCTCGTGCGAGATTCCAAATGATTTCTCGTGCGAGAATTTAATATACATAATAATGAAGAAAAATATATACGGAAAAAAAAACAAACAAAAATCCTTATATACAATTATGCTGTTTTAATGTTAATATGTCAACGTCGGACGTTTCGGTCTAATAAACCATCTTCAGGACATATTCATAAATATATCATTATCAATACAACATGACAAAGATGATGTACATAAGAACAAGACTTATCCAAACAAATAATTGAAAGTTTTATAAGATCAGCGCTCCGTTTAAAACATGGTCACGTTGTCGTCACGTGGGCGACGCTGTGAAAACGTATTCCTAAAATTTTGAGTATTTTGAATGAAAAATGAAACGAATTCTATTTTGAACTAAAATTTATATGTACGCTTGTCAAGCATTAATCTCGCCAGAAAAAGAAATACGTATATATTTTTCTTCATACTGTCGGATCTATATCCATATATTTGCATACATACATAATAATATACAAAGGTTTTCGCGGGCATTACATTGGTCAGACACCCCAACAAAGGATGGGAGTCCAACGCCAATAAATTAGGGTTCCCCAAACCAATAAAAAAAATACATTTTAGAGGAATATGGAGGATGAAATTCTATTAATGTGATTACAAAACCACCTAACAAAAGATTATTAATAATGATGCATTTTTTTTTACCCGCAAGTTTAAACCAATACTCAATTCATTGCATAAACCGGAGGCAGGTCTTTCAAAATATATTCTATCATATTTTCTTTCTCATATGCAACATATAAAACGAGTTACGCCCAATTGATTGTTTCATTTGTTCAAGGCATAAACTTCAATACGTGGCAATATAAACATTTACAAACTTTTTGAAAAGCTAAAAGCGAAACAGGTTAAGTAAAACATTTTTTTCCTGAGAACCCACATGTAAGTAAAACAATTTTAATTTCAATATTTCTTTGTAAAATACATGTAATATAAATATTACATATAGTTACATATAAATATTTGATGTTCTTCCAAATCTTATTTTTTCTCTCTATCTCTCTGTTTCACTCTCTCGATATATATATATATATATATATATATATATATATATATATATATATATATATATATATATATATATATATAGATAGAAAATTATATATATAATGTACATGTTTATAATCTGTCCTAATCAAATATTGAAATTACCGCTTTTTTTTCATTATTGTTTGAAAAATGCAATTATCGAGAATTTGTGAGTATTAAGTCTGAGAATATAATTGATTTCGAATTCTCGATCAGTGTATAGTGAACAGTAATAAGAGTCTCGATATATATATATATATATATATATATATATATATATATATATATATATATATATATATAAATTAATACGTTTCATTAAATAATATAGACGAGTTTTTTCTATTTATTTTAAATAAGTTCCTTTCGTATTGGTACATGTTTAAATCCAATCTAAGCTTTCGGCTTACACAAGTCATTATCAAAGATGACAATTTCAATAAATCAAACAACACACAGGCGAAACCACAATGATAATCCGCCCTTGCTACTTGAAATATTTCAAAGTAACTACAAACTCGTATATACGAGTCGCAGCACAGCTTACATTGGATTTAAACATGTATCAATATGGTGATTTCATTTTGCCTTTCAACGATAATGTGATTAAATTTATCAGACAATATGAAAGGAACTTTCTTAAAATAAATAGACAAAACTTATCTATATTATTTAATGAAACATGCATTAATGAAAAATTGCATATATATATATATATATATATATATATATATATATATATATATATATATATATATATAAAACAGTGTCTACGATGGTTGGGTTATCTGTTACGACTTTGATATGATATGATAGTTTGCGTAAAAAAATATTCTATTCTGAATTTAATAATGTTAAGTGACTGCAAGACAAACCCAGGAACGTTTCAAATATTCCTTCTCATAAATTCTGTTTTATCTTTGTAGGGAATCTTCGGAGTTTAATGTAAATTGTAGACAGGATTTCCTTTCTGAGGCTGTTCCTTATAATGTGTTGTGGATTCCGGGATGAAATCCGGTACCAATAAATGACAAACGCCAGGAAGAAATATAGGAAAATAAATGTATTAATGTAATAATACAAACTGGTAAAAGAGGTTAGTAGTTCCAGGAATGCGGGTTAGTAGCAAAATATATATAGAATCTTTGGTATCGACGTATCACTGTATGACTTCTTACTGAGTCTACGTACTTGCTCATTGTGACTCTTGCTCCTTACGTTCGATCTGGTTCGTCGCTCGTTCGTCGCTCTTTCTCTTTCTTCTCTCGGTTCTTCCCGTAGCAGTAGTATATGTATACCCTGGGTGAGTCCATTTGTGTAAAAAGGGGAGAACCCCTCAACAGAATTTATCAACAGAATTGTATGGCAAAATATTTAGTTTTTTATTCTCAGCTGATGTTCAATGTGTTTGTCAAGAATATGACCGTCTCTGATTTTTACAAGCTGGTCGGAAACATCACATTACTACTAGTTATGTCCTAGTATATCAGATTGATTATGTTACTCTCATCCGGAGGACTTGATTTGTACCCTGTGTCATAAGTAATGCAAGATCATTATTCATCTCATTTAACATATAAAGGTACATAATATCAATCTTGTAAACAGAGAACCCCCAAATATTAATCGTCCTGGGTATGACGATAAACTAAATCCTGCAGCAAGTCTCCTGATCGGAAGATTTTGAGGAGCGTCGATCCACATATTAATTGCTAATGTTTCCAGGTTCAGCTTGATTCGGGGTGGTAACATCTGTTAGGGCTCCCAGCTATGGCTAAATAGTGAACATTCAAAATGGGGTCAAAACATTAATATATGAAAATATACTAGAAAAATTACTATGAATACATTTTTTTGATGAAAAACTTACCAAATCTCACAAGAAGATAAAATTTCGGCAGTAAATGACTTCTATGGAGTAGATATGCCCTTATAAAAACTAAATCAACCAAACAAACAAATATTCAAAAATAAATTTGCTTTTCAACATTATAAAAGTTATTTTTAATTATTTCTGATTTTAAGAAATAATAATCAAAAGGCGGCAAACATTGTGTTGTTATAATTCCGAAATAAGCGGTATTATATTCGTAATTAGGAGAATACAGATTACATTGTTGGTTAGTAAGTAGCTGAAATGAAAATGAATTGATCAATGTATTTCCCAAAGACATTAGGGAACATATATGTAACTGATTAGAATGGGAATTGAATACGGCTCATCAGTTCCACCTCTAGTAAATTGTACTTGACCAGTAGAGGTAGCAATTCTTGTACAAATTATAAATTGTTTTTATTTTTTTTTTATTTTTCATAGTAAGGTTTATCTTGTAGAAGGCAGGACGTGAATGTAGAGAATATTGTCGTGGATTTATTTTAAGCCCGATTCCCTTATTGACAAATACAACAGCTGTAAGTTCAATCCTCACAACTTTGATTTTGTGGTAGACTTATGTAAGCTTGCTAATGTTAGTAACCCCGCCATAGTTTTATCCATTTTTATCCCAAATTATTATTTCAGTAGTCACTCTCTTTTATTTTAAAGTAGTAATCACTTTTAATATCGAAGACGGAAGTGAAAAACAAGAAAAAAAAAAGAAATTGTGATAAAGATTTCCTGTAGTGTACATATTTATATATAAAATTTCTTTTCGCGTAATCATTTACGTTGGTAAATTAAGCTCAGCCTTTTTCTTCTAAAAGACCATTTTCCGATACATATTCTTTAACGTTTGCACGACTTATTTATATTCTATTTAAAAAAAAAAATCTTAGTATTTTTCTTGTTTTCTCCTTTTCAATATTTCTCATATTTTTCTTCAAACACAGCATACCAGTTCGACAGATACACCGAACTAATACTTCAGTTCTCATTATAATAGTGTAGACGAGATTAAAATCTGTCCTCTCTTTGACCCCTGGAATATATTGAATAATGAAATTACTTCGACTCCAAGAAGTAAGATGTCAAATTTGATAATCTCCTGAAAAGGAAAAATATAAGATTGCTGAACAAATCTGAAGGGAAAAAGAAGAAACATATATAAATTATCGAACAAGGAATAAAAACAAACTTAAAAACAAAGCGAAACAATGCAAATCGCTAAAGAGTATTTGACGATGACAACGAAATGTCAGAATATTTGATGGCTGTCGTAAAAAAAGAATAATGTCAGAGCATCAGTTAAGAAATGCCAATAAAAAAATTCCTCAATACGACATACTCTTCCCACCAAAAATGCAAGCAAAATGGCGAAATAAATTCTTCAACTAAAGGAAATTGCTTTGTTCATGTGTTTCTTTTAGTTTTGTTTTCAGAACTTCTGTATTGTTGTACAGAAGCCATATTTAAGGAGCTATGTGAAAAAAGTTGCATACATCGAGAGAAACTATATTGTGGCATTCCTAAAATGATTAATAATCGAACACATTTCTTGTTTTCACTAATAATATCGATCATTCATTACTCTTGTATATATGTATCAGATTGTATCTGTTTATGGACTATATATCTATCTCATTTTCTCCATCTTTGTATATTTAAATATTTAAACATATATCATTCACTCCATATCTATCTATCTATCTATCTATCTATCTATCTATCTATCTATCTATCTCAGTTGATGGCTTTTCATCTGATACTCCCACACGCGCACACACACAAACAAACACACACATATATATATATATATAAGAATATATATATATATATATATATATATATATATATATATATATATATATATATGCATTTCATAAAATATATTTCTAATGTATGGTATATTTATGGGCAAAAGTGTTCAATGTCAGAGATACAATATATGTAAAAATAAAAGTGGACACTGAGTTCAAAACCTAGCGGCGACAATCTGCTTCATGCTTCAATGTGTGTGTGTGTGTTTGTTCCTTTTTTCTTTATCATTTTTTCTCCTTTCTCTTCATCATCATTGACTTCATTATCATCTTCTCCCACTTCTTCTTCATTATCATCTTCTCCCAATTCTTCTTCATCTTCTTCTTCCTCTTCTTTTTCTTTTCTCCTTTATCCTTTAAGTTCTTTTTGTTGTGGACCTTTACTCTGTTCGTTATATCTTCTTTTTTTTTCCTTCATAATCTTCTTTTCTTCCTATTCTTCTTCCTATTCCTGTTCCTCTTCCTCCTCCTCCTCCTCCTCCTCCTTCTTCTTCTTCTTCTTCTTCTTCTTCTTGCCTTTCTTTGACATTTTTCTTTTCTCTCTCTCCTTTATCCTTTATTTAAGTTCTTTATTCGTCGTCCTTTAATCAGTTCGCTATTTCTTCTTCTTCTTCATCATCATTTACTTCTTTATCATCTTCTGTCACCATTTTCTTCTGCTTTCTCTTCTTCTTCTACTTCTTCTTCTTCTTCTTGCTCTTCTTCTCCATCTTCATTTTCTTCTTCTTCATCATTTACTTCATCATCTCCTTTTTTCTGCTTCTTCTTCCTTTTCTTTTTCTTCTCCATCTTCTTTTTCTCTTCTCTCTCATTTATCCTTTAAATTCTTTTTCTTTGTCGTCCTTTACTCAGTTGCTTATTTATTCTTTATTTTCTTCTTCTTCTTCGTCATTTTCTTCTTCATCATCTCCTCCTTTTTTCTTATTCTTCTTCCTCTTCTTTTTCATCTTTTTCTCTTCTCTCCCCTTTATCCTTTATTTAGGTTCTTTTTCTTTGTTATCCTTTATTCATTTCTCTATTTATACATTTTTCTTCATCATTGTCTTCTTTTTCTTCCTCCTCCTCATCTTCCTCTTCTTCTTCATCATCTTCTTCTTCTTCTTCTTGCCTTTCTTCGACTTTTTTCTTTTCTCTCTCCTTTATCCTTTATTTAATTACTTTTTCTCTGTTCTCCTTTATATTTTTCCCTATTTATTCTTTTTTCTTCATAATTTTCTTCTTCTTCCTCTTCTTCTTCTTCCTCTTCCTCCCCCTCTTCTTCTCCCCCTCCTCGTCCTCTTCTTTTTTGTCGCGGGAAACAGACTTTCGAGAGCATTTCTACGTTCAACGGTTAACTATGTTACATATCCTCATGGTATGCACCTCTTTCCCCGGTTCTCGTACACCGTTACAATACCCTCATTTAAAACTTTTGCCCATAATATTACATGGGCAACGGTAAAAATATATATAATTTCTTTAATTTTTTTCTTCCTTCCATTTTTTATATTTCTCGTCATTTTTCTTTCTATCTTAATTTTCTTTATTCTACTTTTTCTTTTTTTCTTCGTTTTAATTTCTTCGCTGTAATTTCTTTCGTCTGTTTAAGTTCATTCTCTTCTTCCACATCGTCCTGCATATTATTCGTGATTATATTCGCTTATTTTTTCTTTGATCTTTTTTTCATTTTCTTCTTCCTTTCACTTTTTTCTTCTTTAATTTTCTTCCATTTTCTTTTTTCGTTCTGTGGATTTATCGCCTTTAATCCTTCACGTGTTTTTCTTTTTCTTTTTCTTCTTGCTTCTTCGCTTTTTCGTATGCTCTTCTTTTTAGTAACCATCGTCGTTCTTTCTTTCCGTCGTTTTAACCACCTTCTTCGTCATAACCTCTGGCTCCTTCCTTATTAGAAACACACATATCATTTATCGACGTTGTCGTTTTCCATTATTCATCTCATCTATAACTGTCTCATTTATTCCCAGACATAAATGAATAGGAAACTGTTCTCTTCGCATCCCTATCAGAAGTAGCCTTACCCCTTCCCGCCAAAACCACTTTTCCTTCAAACAGCCTTACGCAATATTTGTCACCCCTTTCTCGATGCTACAACCGAAATCAGTGTAATTCTTCTCTACCATATTTAAAGAAATGTCACCTTTTATCATCCTGGAGAAAAGATGCGTTTTGATCTGCGGATTCTATCGCAGCATATTCTTCAATTCGCTTTCCCCTCATCCTTGCATTTCCCATTTTATTTTCTCCACTTCTCTTTCTACGCCTTTTTCTCATTCTTTTGCTTTGATTTCTTTTGATTTCTCTCACCCACACTTGCCTTACGGCCATATCACGTTGAAACATCACTTCTCGTATGATTAGCGAAGTTAAGCAATGTCGATCATAGCCTATCCCTAGATGCATGGCCGCTTGGCAATACTGTAAACTTGGATGTGAAGTTGTTGTAAAAATGGTATGATATGACCGTCTCTGATTTTTAAAAGCTAGCCGGAAACATCATATTACTACTAGTCATGTGCTAGTATATCAGATTGATTAGGTCACTCCCAGCAGGAGGACTTGATTTGAACCCTGTGCCATAATCAATGCAATATCATGACTTGTCTCACATAAAATATAAAGGTACATAATAGCAATCATATAAACAGGGAACTAACAAATATTAATCGTCCTGGGTATGACGATGAACTACATCTGGCAGCAAGTCCCCTGATCGGAAGATTTTGAGGAGCGTCTATCCACCTATTAATTAAAATGTTCCTAGTTTCAGCTTGATTCAGAGTGGTAGCACCTGTTAGGATCCCAGCTATGGTTAAACAGTGAACCTTCAAGATATGGACAAAACATTAATATATAAAAATATACTAGAAAAAAATACTAGGAAAACATTTTTTGATGAAAAATATAGAAATGGAAATCGACTGTAATTAGAAAGAGCCGATTTTTAATTGCAGTCGGATGTGTTATATTCCCTAACCCGCTCGTATCCTTGGAAAATGCATGAACCTACCTCTTCCCTCTCTAGCTATAGTTTAATTAGAAAAACTTGCATTCAGTATATCATCATTATACTCAGAACAATACTTATAATCTAAAACTAATTTCTGGTTTTAAATAACTTGCAAGAGGTTGGTAACCCGTAAAAACAAATTAGTTAATCGATTCGCCTAAACTTGAACTCAAATATTCGGAATCCCCTTAGCCTCTCTCATTATTATTTTATCGTTCCCATATTTTTTATCTTTTCATTTCTCTTTTTTTTTTTTTCATTTTCTAGCAGGTCTCTTTGTCTTATATTTCCCTTCCTTTATCTTAATATAGCTTTTAACATTTTGTCACCTATTTGACTTTTTTTTTTATTTCATTCCACTCGTTGCAAAACTACCTCCTCCTCTTCTAAAAAAATATGTCTCATCCACTCACTGTCTCTCACTCTCTTTTATTATTTTTTTCTTTCTTTTTGTCTCTTAGGACAATTGTGATATTACTCTCTTTCCCTATTCTTTTGTTCCTTTCCTTCACTAATCATTCTGTTTCACTCCCAGAAGTGCATTCACTTCTTTCCAATGTATTCCTATTTCTCTTCTGCGTGTTATTTTTATATGAATGCAACTCTCTCCTTCTCCGTATTACTTGACCTTTCATTTTCTCTGTATATATGTCACATTGTTCCTCTTTGTCTTTCGTTTAGATATTTTTCTTTACTTTTGCCATATTCATCGTTTCTTTTATTCTTTCCTTCCTTCTTTCTTTCTTTCTTTCCTTCTTTCCTTCTTTCTTTCTTTCTTTCTTTCTTCCTTTTTTCTTTCTTCCTTCCTTTCTTTCTTACATTTATCGCTATTTGTTTTAGTCTTTCTTGCTTTTTTCTCTTTCTTTGTTTAATTAATAATTTTATTTATTTATGTCTATTTCTTTCAGCTTTCTTTCTTTCCTCCTTTCTTTCTTTCTTTCTTTCTTTCATTTATCGTTCTTTGTCTTTTTCTCTTTTTTCTCTTTTTTGTTTAATTAATTATTTTATTTATTTATATCTATTTCTTTCATCTTTTTTCTTTCTTTTTTCTTTCTTTCTTTCTTTCTTTTTGTAATTCCTTTTTGTTTTCTCTTTCTTTTATTACTCTTTTATTTTTCTCATTTCATTATTTTTTCTCTCTTTTAATTTCATTTTTATTTTTGCGTTTATCCACCATTATTTTGTCAATGTAAATATTTATATAAATAGAAATAATTTTTCTAGAACGTTTTGTTTGTTTCCTCTTTCCCTCAGCTCTTTACACATTAATAACTTATTTCTCTCTTTCTTTAGCCTTTCTCTTTCGTTTATTTTCTTCATAAATCTATATTCTCTACTTCCATATTAATCTGATTTTTCGATGGTTTCGTTCGTAATTTCTCGTTTTTATGATTCGTCCTTTATGCCCTTTTAACACAAAAGCTCTTTTTTCTTGGTCAAGTTATTCATAGACCTTTTCTTTTTCATTCGCTGTTCAAGCATGCGAATAATTTTATTTAATTCTGCTGGGTTTATCGTCACCTCTCTATATTCCCTGAGATGAGGTATTATGCACACTATTTATGTTATTCAGACTATTGATCTCATTTTTGTCGTCATATTTATCACAACGTTTCGGCCGTTGTACGCTCCGGCTTTCTTCAGGGGGTTGGAATGTCGCACTGAACGCTTTAGTTCGGTCACTGGGGTAGAGTGTTCTAGTTCCACGTGCCATGTTTAAAGGATGTCACATTAGTTATCTCCTGTTAATTCACCTTTCCAAGTTCTCCACTGACTTAACCGGGTATTGAAATCACACTCTCTGGGTACTGTCACTGGATCTAACTAACGCCTTTGAGGATAAAGCAAAATGTCTCAAAGCGTGTTTTTAAAAAAGGTAAATTTGCTTAACCCCCGGAACGAATTTTCGATAAGAATAACTAATCATGCCATACGATATAAGCAGTTAAGTTATTAAAGGCAAAGTCTAGACTATATTAAATAGGTTTAAATGAGAAAGATTTTTAAATCAGAAGTTAGAATAAGAGATTCAAATTAAGATGTATAATATTCAATGAAGGAATTTTCATTTGAAGCATCATAAAAAATTTCGATTTACCACCTTTTTTAGATATTTTTAGTAAGAAATTATTTGAATATGACTTTAATAGTTTGTCAGAGGAAGATAATTCAATTGTGTGATATGTAAAACAAAGTATAACGAAAGTAAAGATATAAAAATATACGCTGGAGAAGAAATGAGAGGATGAAACGACTTTGAAGATAACAAGAGAATTTACATGCAAAATCTCAACAATAATCTTAAAAAAATCACAGACTTCTTTTTTTTCTTTTTTTCCTTCTTGTTCTATTTCTTTTTCTTCTATTTCTTTTTTCTTCTGTTTCATTTCTTTTTCTTCTTCTTTTCCTTCTTTTCTCTTTGAGTCTTCTGTGACGTCCCCCAGCCTTGCTCGTTCCTCGCTGCGTCGTTCGGGTGTCGCTGCTCCAAACGTGACGTCCGCCTGTCTGCGTCAGTCGTTTTGTCCCGTCCTGTGACGACCAACTGGCTTGGTATTCGTCGCGGCACCCAAATGTGACGTTCTAACCCTTTGGTGATTCGGATGGGAATCTGGTTAGATTCGATATCAGCCTCGTCGTTCCCAACTCGCTTCCAACGTTTGGTTACCGAAGTAACTGCTTTGATCCCCAGTCTGCCTACGCACGTTGTGAATTGATCTTAGGCAGACGAAATCAATCAGTCGTCGGGGCCGTAATGCAAGTTGAGTTCGAATATGGGTGGTATCGCACAAATATGTAAAAGAAAATAAAATAATAACTCAAAGTTCAAAGGTATCAAAAAAAAAAGGATAACAATACTTTTATATCTGGTTGCTGGATACATAGGACTGCGTCTACCTCCCGACCCGCTATATGGATTCGTGACACGTTGTTTTTGTTAGGTGAGTTTTAACATCTTAAGTTGTCTGTTCTTTAAGAAACTGCTTCTTGGTGTGTCTTCAGGCGATAGTCGTAAAACTTGTTTTGGTGGTATGGATCTAAGTCGCTCTTCAAAAATAAATTGTTCTTGGATTGAAGATGAGTTCGGAAGTTGCGCGAATCTTTCAAGTCAGCTCTGCGGGACCCACTTCAACTGCGCACTGGAAACTCCGGAAAACTGGTACACCAACTGATTTTCGCTCGCTGCGACTTTGCTTATATGGACGCCGGTGGGCTTTGTCGGGGTTTGAGGTTCCCTGACAATTTCAAATCCACAAGCCCCTTTTTTTTGTTTTGGGTCAGGAAAAATTTTATTATTTCCATTTTCGGAAGTCTTCTCTTACCATACTCTCAGAGGGCGTCAACGATATTCCTACTTCTTCGCAGTAACATCTCATATCTATCCTCTTTAATGAGTGGTAGCAAGCCTACCCCCCTGAATCACATGACACCTCCGCCTGGCTCTCGTTAACATTCAACCATTGGCCGATCAACAGTGTGGGTGTGACCAGACTAGCCTTGTTTCTTAAAAAAAATATCTTGCTCAAAGAAAAAAGAATTATCTCCTCTTTTCTTTTTTTTTCCTTTCTTTCTTTTTTTTTTTCTATTCTCTCTTCTTCTCTGGCCGCCAACAGAACAATGCGCCCCGTAGTGTGATAACCTCAATTCCTATCACAAAGTCACTTTCATCTGGACTTCGTCAATCAGATTTTCGCCAATTATCAGGTGGGTGTCATCTAGCGAAACACAGCCAACTTTTCCGATAAAATAGTTTCGCTGTCATCGCCAGATTCTAACACAACCTAGACCTTGTCTAACGATATCTTTCCATCGACAAAGACTTAACCTATTTTCCTTGTTTTCTTTTTTTTTCAGCTCGTGTGTGGTCAGGGCATTCCTATTTCTCGGTCACAGAAAATCTTTTCTCGATAATATAAGTTCGCCACAATGACCCAGTTAATTTTTTTTTATCTATTCAAAACTCGTGTGTTTAGCTAGCCGATCTGGAACTTGTCAATTAGATTTTCGCCAGTACCAAGTGGCTGTTATCTATTCCCGATAATATGTCCGCCACCACGACACAGTTAATTTTTATCTATTTAGAATTCTCGACAATGGCAATGAAACCCTTCACCATTTTTCATTATCAAAATTTCATTTCTTTCCCTTCTTTTCTTCCTTTTCCTTGCATCCCTAAATGGTGTCACACTTCTCACTGGATCTAACTAACGCGTTTATCCACTGTGCCATATGCCTCGAGGACATTAGACATGGCACGTAAAACTAGAACAATTTACCCCAGTGAGCAAAATAAAGGTTTCAGTTCAACATTCCAACAACATGAAGAAGGCCGGAGCGTGCAGCGGCCGAAACGTTGTACTAAATATGGTGACAAAGATGAGGATGATAGTCCAAATAATGTAAATAGTCTTATCGTCATCTCTTTTAATATTTCTTTTTTCACTTCTTTTTCTTTCATGTCTTTCATTTACTCTTTTCCTTCTTTTATTTCTTCATTTTTCTTCTGCCAGTGTTTTCTTTCTGAGATCGCGCGTGAATACGTGTGTTTGTGTGCGTGTGTGCACGCGCAACCGTTGGCGCATATATTGCTTCTATTCCTTTGTTTGCTTCTGCTTATGCTTTTCTTCCAGGTCTTGCTTTCTGTTTCGCTGGGTTAGAAATATACGTTCCCGGAGATAAGGGTATAACAACTACATGAATCACAGACAAATATGACCGATATGGTAACTAATTTTCTTTAAAAAAAATGCATAGATTTTCAGGTGTAGTTCAAATCGTATTATCCTGTCGTCTCAGGAGAGGATAACACAACTTAGGTTGTCATGAAGAAAAAAGAAAACGATGTTGGCACCGATAATGACAAAGAAGAAGAACATGCTAAAAATCGAAGAAGATGTAAAAAATTAAAGGAAGAAAGAAGTGAATGTAAGAAGGAAATGAAAAAGTTAAGAAAATCTGAATATAACTAAGAATAATCTGTGTTATATCCTGAGAGGACATGATATCACAACTCCGGTCTACGAATAAAGGTGAACCCAATTATCATGACGTTACTTCAAAACGAGAATTCCAGACCAGATGACAGAAGGCCAACGCAGTCAATTAACAACTTGCTCCTCTTCTAAAACATCCTAGCATTGCCATGAGCACCAAGGCAAATGTCATCAACGCCGTTTTCCTACCAACGCTGATATACTAGTGTCAGTCATGGCCCCTAAAAAAACAAAACAAAGTAAACCCTTCTGAGGAAAGCAGTGAATAAGACTAGACAAGACAAGATCAGGAATGAGGCAATAAGAGATATGGTAGGAGCAATACCAATCATGCAACACATCGAATGACAGAAGATCAAGTGGTTCGGACACCTAACTCGTATGTCTATCAACCAACCAGCCCTACGGGCATACACCCTAAGGTTGGAGAGCGAGAGGCAGACAAGAAGACACTGGAGAGTCTCAGTGGCAGACATGCTTAGAGCCAACGAGATATATACGTCTTGCCGCTGATAGATGACTGTGTTTCTCCTCCACGCTTAACAGCACAATCGGAAGGAAAAACCCTTGAGAGGAAACTGATCCCTTGTGAGATGAAATGTCTGAGGAAAGCAGGGTAAAAGACCAGGCAAGAAAAGATCAGGAATGAGGCAATAAGAGATATGGTAGAAGCAATACCAATCATACAACACGTCGAACGACGGAGGATCAAGTAGTTCGGACACCTCACTCATATGCCTATCAACCAACCAGCCCTACGAGTATACAGCGTCAGGTACTCTGGCTGGAAAGCGAGAAGTAGACCAAGAAAACATTGGAGCGTCTCAGTGGCAGATACTCTCAGAGCCCACGAGATATCTCTCCTCCAGGCCACTCGCCTTGCCGCTGACATACGATTGTTTCTCCCCTCGACGACAAACAGCATAAGCGGAAGGAAAATCTAAAATTAAAACTAAACTCCCAAACGGCCTCAGATGTCCTTCAAACTTAAAAATAAAAACACATTTTTGGGTACCCAGTCATGACATTTCGTCACTATTCTCACTCATGTACCGTGACGTACACTGCGTCAGCCTTTTTCTATTTCATTGTTCAATGTCATTTCGGTCCCTTCAAATATTTTATATTCTTTAGCGCTGTCTCAAATTGGCATTTACCTTTGTCGTCTTCCGTTCTAAAACCGTTTGTAGTGTGTATGTGCAATGCACACCTATTTTAAAGATGTTTTTTTCTTATACTTTTCTGCATCGTTTCGCTATTTATAACTTATTTTTTCCGCCATCTTCTACCAGTTTTACTCTGATTCTTGTATATTTTTTTTGGTCTTTCTACACTTATTCTTCTTTCCATTTTTAACGAGTTGCTTTCTACACGCGCCTGGCTTCTACCTCGAAGAATCTTTCTTTTTTTTCTCTCTCTTTTTGATTTTCATATCATTTTTTACGACTTCTCTCTTGTTGACTGTTCTACCTGTAAGCATCAAGCATTCCATGAAAATGCTAGCTTTTAGATCGCCGTTCAAGCCACGTTTTTCATTCACATATTCTTTTTGTTTTGCGTCGTCATTGAGATTGTTTGTAATTATTTTCCTTCATCTTTCAAAGTGTTTCTGAATTGGTTTCCATAGAGAAATTCAATCAAATGATCACAGGAGAGTAAAAGCAAAAATAAAATAGTGATGTTTGCGCATTTTTAAGTCTGAACAAAAGAGCGAGACATATTAATATAGAAAAGAATGCAAATGCAAAAAATAAAATATCAATGCTTCCTGGGAAGAAAGGGTCAAAGAAGATGTTTACAATCATCGGATTTTTTTCTACAACATCCAGTAATAAATGAAGGAAAAGTTTGATTTTTCTTGATTATTCTGATATTTGAGAACTCTTTGATTAGTCGGTTTGCACTGAAATACTAAATCTCCAACTATTTAACTCTTACACATCCACGCATACATAAGCATACACACACATACACAGAAAACTCAATTGCGTGTAATTGCATGTGTATGTGTGTGGTCTTGAATAAAGACAAAATACAAGCAAAGTTTGTCTATATTTCTGAGATGAGGTATTATGTACACTATTTATATTATTCGGACTATTGTCATCATCTTTGTCGTCATGTTTATTACAACGTTTCGGCCTTTCAGTATCTGTCTATATTTCTGAGATGAGGTATTATGTACACTATTTAAATTATTCGGACTATTGTCCTCATCTTTATCGCCATATTTATTACAACGTTTCGGCCGTTGTACGCTCCGGCTTTATTCAGGTGGTTGGAATGTCGAACTGAACCCTTTATCCACTGTGTAGTGTGCCCTTGATGACACATGGCACAGTGGATAAAGGCGTTAGTTAGATCCAGTGACAGTACCCAACGAGTGTAACTTCAATACCTGGTTAAGGCGGTGGAGAACTTGGAGAGGGGAATTAATAGGAGACAACTGATAACTGACATCCATTAAACATGGAACGTAGAACTAGAACTGTCTACCCCAGTGAGTGAAATAAAGGGTACAATTCAACATTCAACCACCTGAAGAAGGCCGGAGCGTACAACGGCCGAAATGTTGTGATAAATATGACAACAAAGATGAGGAAAATACTCCGAATAATAGAAATAGTGTACAAGTAATGTTATTCATTTTTCCGTTAACTATCCCTTTGCACAGGTATTTTTTTAACACTGTCATGCTTCATCCGTATGTAGGCGATTCTGGTTTTCCAGAGATTCCATTTACTTATTATCTGTGAATCGAGAGTACATCTTGGAAAAGCTAACAGAGGATTATTTATTTGCATATCATACGGTACAGAATTCAGTGTTTTCCATTTATATGACTAATTTCCACCCAAGGCTAGAAAGCCAGTCTACATTGCTATTTAATCTGCAGGTAGGAGGAGAAGAGATAGGTTTATGCATTTCCTTTGCATTAGTACGCAAATCTTCGGAACAGACGAGACAAGGTTATTGAAATGAAGACACTGATCCCCCCACTGGTGACAATAACCTTTACACTAGCTTGTTGTACTTAGGTGTGGATAGAGTGAAATTTAAAATTGGCGAAAAATTCACTACCAAATGTTTTCTTGCATAATTGTGTCTATTATCAAGATCAGGGCGATGGCAGATTTTGAAATCGGCGTTTGCTGTTCACTTGTCATGATTTTATGCACAACATTTGCCATAGGCGTTTTAGTGACATCACCGACTCTGTGGATTGCGCGCGAAACAGTAAGATAATAGCAGTTTTAATCTTAATGAACAAGCAGTACCCACAAAATTCAGAAATTGAGAAACAAATATCAAGTATCCTCATTTATTTTTTGCTTTTATTCGGACTCATTTCCCACTTGTACTTAAACATAAGTTAAAAAATTCCTACACGATGAAATTCACCGAATAAATATGTATGTATGTATTTGAAATGTTTTATTTAATAAATGCATGATTTTGGGTAAAGATCTTTATTATTTAAACTGTATAAATTTACGTCTACTGGCCCGTGACTTTGAGTGAATTAATAAAGAAAATTCGCTTCCTACAGTATGCCAGCTGTCATCACCATTATAAAAGAAGATCCAGTTAGGCATGATGTTGTTTAGAGAAACAGAGAATGCCTGAAATGTTGAATTAACCAATTTAAGAAATGCACATCTTTTGTTAGATTCCATTGAAGGACATATCTGATAACTTTATTCTTGTATCCAAAACGTAAACAATGTAACACACAGGCACAAACACGCACACACGCACACAGATAGATAGATAGATAGATAGATAGATAGATATAGGTATTTATTCAAATTTATACCATATCAATGTTGCAATTTATTTTCAACTCTGCTTCATAAGACACCAACATCGTTGAAGCAAAACTGCAACTTTTGTAGCGTTCTTATAACATGTATATGTTATAAATTTGAATAAATATAAGTAGATCTACTTGGTATTGAGCACTCTTTTATGAATAATGTTTTTGGTTATTGGAAGTTTATTCCATGTGTACCAACACTGTAATTATATATATATATATATATATATATATATATATATATATATATATATATATATATATATATACACACACAGAGACAGAGAGAGTGAGAGAGTGAGAAAGAGAGAGTGAGATGGAGTTTTCATGAATACCTGCTAATTATATAATCTAATACTTATATATATCGCTAAATACTTTGCAGCCTAAAGCAAACATTTCACCAGGCGTTTTATCCTTAAAACTGAATTCAATTACAGTGACACGCAATTTCAGATAAAAAAAAGCAAAAATAAAATGACATGCCGTGCAAGATTTAGATGGCAATTATGCAACTGTTGCATGAAGATATGCATCCATTGTTCAGATATGTTTTAATGGTATCTTTTCTGCATTTATGAAGGCATTGAATGCAAATATTAAATGTCATTTTATTTCAATTTCTTTTATCCAAGTCCAGCCGAACAGAGAAACTGGGATACATTTGCACAAATACAGAGATGCTTACTTAGTTCATTCTAGTAAATGACCCATTGGCTGTAAGTGCATATTGATCCAATTTTTTAAAATAGAAAACTTAAATGACACATTAAAAATCTAAACATGTAACTGATCTACCGCAGAAAGAAATGGCAATCTACTGCGAGAAAAAAAAAAACTGTCTCGTCAGTCATCTATCGAAAGATACATGATCGCCTAAGCGTGTATCATATAACTGAAATGTTATATGATATTATCAATCAAAAATAACCATAACTTTTATCTAACAAACTTACATGAATAATTATTAATCACATATATAAATAATTATATTTTTTCTGGTCATGTGATTCGGGTTCGAATCGTGGTCAATGTATCAAAATAAGTTTTCCATATCGGACTGGTAAGTTATTCAAAATCTGCAGTGCTGTTGGGAAGTGTTTGAAAACAGTAAATCAGGTTGCTCTAAACCTTTTGTTTGAAATTGGGTAGACGAAACTGCTCGGAAACTATCGGTAGTTTTCTAGCACAGAGTAACAAGTCATCGTGACTGAGCGGTTTGAGTTTACTGGTTATCACGTTAGACTATACGCTCTATATCAGAAACCGTAGCTAAAGACCACTCTTCATAGTTGCAGTATAAACAACACCTTGACAATGTGGGCGTTGAACAATTACAAATGTGTCTCAGCTCAAGTCTGCAACAGGGATCAAATTATTTTCGGAACAAAATGGTTTACACGGAAATGAGCGGTTATCCAGTCTTAATTATCTTGATCAGTTTCAGCGTTTTCGCTTTATTTATTTATTTATTTTTTTAGGATAGTGTGGAATATCTGTCCAAATAGAAATTTAATTCCCCACCCCTAGCGAAAAGAAAGTTGCAAATTTATTATTTATGTAAATGTTCAAATACGCTACATGACATCTTGACGTATATTTGCTGGGTAAATATAACCAGACCGCTGTCAGTTGTGTTTCATCAGCCGTCGAGTACTCGATTTCTTTTATTGGTTTCATAGAGAATATGACAATCAAAATTTGACCTCAACAAATATTTTATGACCACAACGTTACTAACGTTTCAGTTTATGACATTCTGTCTGTTTTTGATTGGAAATTAAATTGCAGAGACGCTCTGAAAGTAATTGATAGCGGAAGTCGTTTGCTAGAAATTAAAAATTATTTTCCTCCGATATCACAATGCTTAGAGATTAAAGAAATAGCCAGGCAGTGGGAAAATTCTGTGATTGCTTTTACATTTGATAAGCTCCTCTTCCGTGTTACTTGACCTTAACTTTTCCATTACAGACTTAATTAATATTTTATCTTTGGAGTTAATGCCAGATAAATCCTATCATGATTATTTATTTATAAAGAAATAATTTTACATCATAGTTGATTTGGATTGGTTTATTTTGTTTTAAGGCATATCAACTTCAATGGGTTATTTAATGCCGACAGGATCTTTAGGATAGTTTCGTATATATGGAATATGCATCTTTTGTAAGAAATCAGTTTGTAGATCAGGTTTCATTGACGTATTTTTTTTAAAAAGTGTTTTTGTCGAGAGTCAAATCTATTGGTGGTAATATTATTTTTTACAAAAATGTATTCCTGGTATTTTTTATAATGTATTGCTGGTAATATATTTTTGTTAAAGAAATGTATTCCTGGTAATTTTTTGTCTTTTTGAAAAATGTATCACTGTTAATTTTTTTCAAAAGTGTATTGCTGGCAATATATATATGTGACTGGTATTTTTTTTCAAAAAATATATTGCTGTTAATATATTTTTTTCAGGAACGAAACATAGTATTTTTACTATAAAAAATATATTTTTATATTTTCATATTGTTCTGAAGCCAAGTTTAATGGTTAATTGATTTCCCTAGTTGGTACCCTAACAACTAGACCTGGAAACATCAGCGTTTAATAGGTCGTTCAACGCTCCTCAAAAAATTCCGATCAGAGGCCTTGCAGCAGGACATAGTTTATCGTCATACCCAGAACGATCAATTTTAAGAATAATGTACTAAAAATACTAAGTACTTAATAATTAATATATTTTTTTTACTAATCAAGTCCGTAACTCATGATCACATTAAAAAGTGTAACATTATGAGTGTAAGTCTATTATAAGACATAAAAGTTTGATAAAAATGGAGTTTAGAAAATTCACCAACATATGAAAATTGCTATTAGGAGATAAATACAAATGAATGCTAGTGATTTGAAAAAAATATTTCTGTCTATCGGAAAGAAACAGTTTAATGTGATTTAATAGAGTTAGCGAATTACTATTAGTATTTCGATAGGAAGTTTCTGCTTACATAAATTTATTTCATTATTCATATATTCGTCTAATTCTTCCAGGAATAATTTTATCATATTCTTGTTATTATCACAACGTTTCGGCCTTCTTCAGGTGATTTTCGATCCAGGTAACCATAAAGAATTTTCGAACTAAACATTTTATTTAATCTACGCGGTTAGTTTATTCGTGTTCTGCTAAATATATCTAACGATATAACCACTATTTCTTATTGAGTACTTCCCAGTAACTGTTCGCTCAGTTTTGAGCTTAAATTCCCTAAGGTTGTTCGGATCGGCAAACAAATGAGGAACGACGTAACGTTGAGATAATAACAGCAAACATGAAAGCTGAAGTTCGACTGCAAATAATGTAATTAATAACTCTTCCTCGTAGAAATCCGTACCGAGCATAGTGGCAGATTAGCCAATAGTCAATGAGATGTAATATACCAATGTCTCATTAAATTACAACAATGTGTAGTTTCTTTCCGGACACCAAAATTTGCTCTTTCTATACACGGCAACTTAAATATATCAGTATAATAACATGTATATATTATTTGGTTAATAAGTAATTTTTGTCTAGCTCGACACCGTGAAGCAAATTTCCTAGCTGTACACATAGCAATACACGCACACTCACACGCACACGCATCTATATGCTTATCTATATACCTACGTCTCTCTACATATGTGTTTATCTATCCACTGGCGGCTCGGGTTGAGGAGTCGGAGAGCCGAGTTCGAATTCCATTCGTATCGATTACATTCACTAACGCACTTATACCCTTGTAAAAGATATGAATCCTCTTCTTCTCCATCAAGCTACGTGTAAATATCAGGACAGACTGCGTTCTATAGCCTAAGATGGCAACCGGTCTAGGAAAAGGACAACTTTGAATTTAAGACTAGCTTGGAGAGAGTTGGGCTCCGTCTGGCTGACTTGCCCAAGAAACACCACTTCTAATGTGGCTGCAGTACACATATTGCCGCTACGATCATACGGGTCAAGATATTATATATATATATATATATATATATATATATATATATATATAGAGAGAGAGAGAGAGAGTGGGGGTGATTGAAAATTAACTCCTATTTTAAAATACTTATAATTTATTAATTAACAAAAATTTGCACAAGAAATTGATATGAGAGGAAAGCGTATAGAATGAGGCTTTATTTAAAATTCGATATGGGCAGCAGATTTCACTACCAGCATCTGGAGCCGCCAAGAACCAGGAACTCTTGTTGTATGGAAGACATAACATCTTTTATTCGCCATTCAAGTTCTTACAAATTCTGGGTTTGG
>CAHIKZ030000485.1:407500-475000 GCA_903632075.3 Acanthosepion pharaonis
ATCTTGAAGTAATTTTTTTAAGGAAATAGGTTTATCAAGTCTAGTATTTCATTCTCTCCAGAATTTATGGGGTGTTTCTTCCTAACTTTTCTTTTTGTAATATAAAACGCTAAAAAATTATTATTCCATTATTTTCTCTCCGATTTACATGTGCTATTTTATTTTACATGTATGTATTTTATTTTATCATTATTACATCTTTTATATTTTTTATTATTATTACATTATTATATCACATTTTTATTATAATACTATTATATTTATTATTTTATTATATTTATTATATTATATTATGATTGTATGTTATATTATATATTATTATATTATATTATATTTATTATTTTATTATATTATTTGTTATAATTATTATAATTATATTTATTATTATATTTATATTTTAGCCTTTGCTATACTTCATATTTCTCAACTGATATGGTTAATGCTAGCAATTTCTTTCCAACTGACGACGTCTCTCCGTATAAGTAGTACCACGTTCTGAGAATGCACTGTCTATTCTCTGGTGCGTGGTGTTTTTATGCCGAGCTGATCTCTCAAAATATTGCATACGCCCAACCACTCTCGCCAAGTCTCCTAGCTCCGAGACCGTGTCTTTCTTGAATTATGCTGTTAGGGTGGCAATATTTCTTTTCCCCTTTCTTTATTCGTCTTGCACGCCAGGCATATACCTGCTCACTTTACCACACTAGATAAGTTATTTCTTAAATGCACACCGTATATTCTAGTATTAATTTAAAAACAAAAATACGACATTAAGTATGAAAGATAACAATTAAAATAAAACAAATACCATTAAATATCAGTTATTAATTTGCGGTTTCTTCTTGTAATCTATTAATGCCTACCGTTCCAAAAATGCGAACGAAGGCCTTAAAGGCTTGTGTGATTGATATGTTAATGTTCCGTTCGTCAGAATATCTTCAGTAATGCTTTTTCAGATCAGGTACATACCTTGTAAATTTGCTTGTTTTTGTATATTAGTAAATAAAACAAAGCAAGGCGTAGTTATGATACATAATTTTACGTTATTCTTATCTTCGTGTTGTACTTTCTAAAACCATTATGATACCAACTGATACAGACATTACAAGAAGTCGAGGCAACTTGTTTGTATTCAAGAGCATTTCTCACATACTCAGAAAATCTCTATCAACATATTGAATATAATATACTCATTATAATATCGCTATTATATTTTTTAAGCTTGTCACCCCAAGCAAGGTGGGGATATCACTAACACGCAAGGGGTTACAGAGAGTGAGAGTAAGAATAAAGAGGCGGGTTTGAGGAAAGGACAAAGAGAAGTACGGGAATCAAGATCAAAGGAACATATTATGCCGATTGACATTACATTTGAATATTTGATGATTATAGCTATCAGGGAAGCAAGTAGTAGGAAGGGAGATCCACCGTCAGGAAGTGCGAGAGAAGAAGCTGTTGGAAGCGCTTACATTTAACTGTTTCGTCAGTGATAGGATGAGCCGGAGATGCCAACCTAGTAGCACGCTTAAATTCATGCAGTCGGGGTACCACTGAAAATATCTTGTCAGAGCAGTTACCATTAAAATATTTGTAGAAAAGACAGAGGGAAGCCACGTCTGCGAAGTAGTGACTGTAGACAAGATGCCAGATCAGGACCAATCACATTGCCTATCCGTCTCTGGATTTTGTCGAGGACCTACTGATGAACAACGGGGGGCACCAGACCATATATGGCAGCTGTATTCAAAGCAAGGACAAATGACTGATTCGTAGATTTGAAGGATGGACTCAGCCAAGAAAAACCTTCTGGCGCGATCCAGAGAACCAACTTTCCTTGCAGTAGATAAAGCTATTGATTCAATGTACTTGTTTCACCTCGGGTCAGTGGAACAACAATCTAAGAAACTACCGAATGATTTTCAGAATACCATGGAGAGAGTACGCTGACTAAATGAAGTGTGAACGGAAAAGGAAACAAATACGACACTTATAGTTAAAATCAAAAGGGACAGTTGAAATTTATTTCATATTTAATGTGGAAAGAAGACTTGGAAAATTTGTTGCACACAAAATATATTGAAGGTAAATAGGATAAAGAGAAACAACGAGAAGTATTTCTACGGAGTTTGTATAAATGGATGACAGCACAATGTATGGGAGGTGTAGTAAAAAGAAAAAAATATTACGAAAAACTGCAAATGACAAGAACATATGGATAGTCGTCTGAATGCATAGCAAAAAAAGAAAAATGTTACGAAAAACTGCAAATGACAAGAACATATGAATAGTCATCTAAATGCATAGCGAAAGAAGAAAAATGTTACGAAAAACTGCAAATGACAAGAACATATGGATAGTCATCTAAATGCATAGCAAAAGAAGAAAAATGTTACGAAAAACTGCAAATGACAAGAACATATGAATAGTCATCTGAATGCATAGCAAAAAAGAAGAAAAAATGTTACGAAAAACTGCAAATGACAAGAACATATGGATAGTCATCTAAATGCATAGCAAAAGAAGAAAAATGTTACGAAAAACTGCAAATGACAAGAACATATGGATAGTCGTCTGAATGCATAGCAAAAGAAGAAAAATGTTACGAAAAACTGCAAATGACAAGAACATATGGATAGTCATCTAAATGCATAGCAAAAGAAGAAAAATGTTACGAAAAACTGCAAATGACAAGAACATATGGATAGTCATCTGAATGCATAGCAAAAGAAGAAAAATATTACGAAAAACTGCAAATGACAAGAACATATGGATAGTCATCTAAATGCATAGCAAAAGAAGAAAAATGTTACGAAAAACTGCAAATGACAAGAACATATGGATAGTCGTCTGAATGCATAGCAAAAGAAGAAAAATGTTTGTACAAAAAAGGAAATGACAAAAATCGGATAATAATAATATTGATTTTATGGAACTTTGCAATAACCAAAGAACAGAAGAATCAAAGCTAATCGCACAGACATCGTGATCAAAGACTACAAAAACAGAACGTGTTTTCTTATTGAAATGGCATTCCATGCAGATTGTAATGAAGATCTTTAAAAAATCTCTCAAAATACAAGGATCTTAAGGTAGAAATCTAAAAATAATTTGTTACATGATGACATCAATAATTCCAGTTGTAGTTAGAGCCCTTCGGTTGATTGTTAATGGTTCCGATAGAATCATTAAAGGAATACCTGGTTGCCCATGCCTTAAGGAAATACAGAATATTTTGCTCACAAGTACAGCTTGCAAATTACAAAGAGTTTTATCTATGGAACATGTATGTAATCTTAGGTTTTGTTTTTATTTACTAGAAATGATCAGTGGAAAATGTCATGACGCCATTTCTGATCATAGCTCTCTGGTGGGGACCCGGAAGAATGTGGGTATACGAAAGAAACCCAAGGAAGTAATAATAATAATAATGATGATGACGATGAAAGAAAAAAGAAAAAGAATATAGATTAGTTATCGGTGATCGAGGATCAGAATGAAAGTAAAAAAAGTTGAAATGAAAAACAAAATATCGAAGAAAAAACAGTGAACAGAGCAAATATTTTCAAATAGGCCATTTTTTTATATATATATATATATATATATATATATATATATATATACATATATATATATATATATATATATATATATATATATATATATATATATATATATATATATGCAGATAGATAGATAGATAGATAGAATAAAAATAAAAATCATTGTGTTTCACCGAAGAAAAAAAAATAGACTGTCAGGACAATTGTGGAAGTTGTCGTATTTACAGTAAGCCCTATTTATAAAGATAATGCAATAGATAAAACAAATTAAGTGGTATTTTATCCTCGATCTATTCAGTTTCCAGGAGATTACATAAACTTATCAGGAGACTTTTCCGAAATTACATAAACTCATCAGCAAACTCCATCTTAAAAAGTGTGAAGAATCAAATTCGTCTTATAAGTGGTTCTAATCTCCTCTAAACTCAGAGTAGGGCCACGTTAATTGAAGACCTAATACGTTTTATTTATTGCTATCTATCCGTTGAGAACAATATATATATATATATATATATATATATATATATATATATATATATAGATAGATAGATAGATAGATAGATAGATAGGAGGTATTTACTTTCTTACACGAGAGAGTTTCAATACTATTGTCGTGTACTGTGTATATCTGCTAGATATGTGTTTGTGTGTGTATGTTTACATATGAACGCAATCATCTGTTTTCATTTGCAAACAGTGACAGTATTTTAGTGAATACTGACTTTAGTCATTGTTTATCAAACGTTTGATTGAGAATGCGTCATGGCTCGCATTACGTAACTTTGCGTGTGCTTCTTTCCCTTGAAGTGACGTGCGCATGCGTAAGGACAATGATGTGTCAGTTCGTAAGAAATGCTTCACGATGATCTGTAAAAAGATTCTTAATTTGTGTAATAAAATTTAAAAAAATCTACATGCAAAAATATATTGTCTTGGGTGTTTTCCGGATGGCTATACCAGAAAAAAAGTTTTAAATAATAATTATCATTTAATAAAAACAAACAAATATCAAACGGAAAGCAAAATACAAACAGAAAAAGAGAAAGGAAATTATTGCATTTTTCTGTGAATTAAAGCAAATCAAACAAAGAAGATAAATAAATTGAAATGATGTTAGTGAGTTCATATTTCCAGTTTCGGTGTATTTTTTTTATCTCATCTTTCAAAGTAGGATAGGGAAAAATCAAACTGATGTCTGAACGGAAAATGAACTTCAAAAAAAAAAAAAAAGAAAATAAGAAAAAGTGAGGAAAGTGTTGACAGTATAATGCTCTTTAGTGTAAGGATATAATCAAATCATAATAATTAAAATTCTGATGAAGATAACGACAATGTGGAAGAGATTGGTGATAGTGGTACTGATTTTAAAAGCGGGAAATTAGACGAATATGAGCAAGAAAAATAACGGCTTAAAATAAAGAAAAACCCAAAAACATAAGGAAAAGATAATTAACTCAAAATGACGGTGAAATAAGTAAATAATGAATAAATAAAGAACGAAAACATGAACGAATAACGAACGGAAGGAGGCAAGGAAGGAAGAAATGAAGGAAGGACGCTATGAAGGAAGGAAGAGGGAAGGAAGGAAGGAAGGAAGGAAGGAAGGAAGGACGGAATGAAGGAAGGACGGAATGAAGGAAGGGAGGGAGGAAGGAAGGAATTAAGGGAGGGAGAAAGGAATTAAGGGCGGAAGAAAGGAAGAAAGAAAGGAAGGGAGGAATGGAGTGAGGGACGAAGGAATTAAGAAAGAAAAAAAGAAAGAAAGAAAGGCAGAAAGAATGACAGAAGGAAGGAAGGAAGTAAGGAAGGAAGGTATGGATAAAGGAAAGGAGGAAGGGAGAAAGAACGTGAGGGTTGAAGAAAGGAAGGAAAGAGGCGAAGGAAGAGAAACGGGAGGAAGGCCATTAGGGTTGAAGAAAGGAAGGAAGGAAGGGAAAGAGGAAGGAAGGAAATTAGGGTTGAAGAAAGGAAGGAAGGGAAGAAGAAAGTAAGGAAAAAGAGAGGAAGGAAGGAAGGAAGGAAGGACGAAGGAAGGAAGGGATGGAGGAGGGAAGGAAAGAAAGAGATGCAGGTCATAAATGAAAAGAAGCAAAGAAAAGAAACGGGAGTAAGATAGAGAGAGAGTGTGCGTGAGAGAGAGTGAGTGTGTGAGGTGGCGAGCGGGGAATTAAATTATAGAGTGAATAATTAAACAAGTTTGAATGTTTTCTGTTTTTGCAAAAGTCAGAGGAAGTAAGATGTAAAACCGTATTGATGAGAAAAAAGAAATGAAGAGAAAAGAACGAATGGAGGGAAGAAAGATAAGAAAGAAGAAAATAGAGAGAGAAGCAATGAAAGGAAAAATTTTAAATGTTTATGTATAAAATCAGGGAAATGATGAAAAAAGAAAATTGGACATAAAGAAGAGTAAATCAACTTAATAAGAGGCGAAACATAGAAAGAGGGAAAAAGACAAAAAGAAGAAGAAATTGTTTTAAGCAGAGAAGAAATAGAGAGAGAGAGAGAGAGAGAGAGAGATAGTAAAGAAAAGAAGAAGAAGAAGAAGAAGAAGAAGAAGAAGAAGAAGAAATAATGTGGAAGATGGGGAACAAAGAAGAAGAAGAAGAAGAAGAAAATAGAGAAAAAAGGAAGAGGAACTGATTGAAGAAGATATCAAATGAATAAAATGGGAAAACGAGAATGAGAAGATTTACACAGGAAGAAGATGATTGAAGAGAAGAAGAAGGAAATAATTAAAAAGAGGAGGTGCATGATGATGAAGAAGAAAAAAAGAAGAAGATGGCGAATAACAATAATAATAATAATAATAATAATAATAAGAAGAAGAAGAAGAAGAAGAAGAAGAACAACAACAACAACAACAAAAAGAAGGAGGAGAAGAAGTAGAGGAAGCTGAAGGAGGAGGGGATGAAGAAGAAGAAGAAGAGGAAAAGGAAGAAGAAGAGCAACAACAACTACTATTAATACTACAACATCAAAAAGGAGGAGGAGATGAAGGTGGAATAGAAAGATGAGGAGGGTACGAAGAAGAAGAAGAAGAAGAAGAAGAAGAAGAAGAAGAAGTAGAAGAAATCGGGTCAGTAAGAATATTTAGTAAGACATAGGGAAAAAGAAAAGAGAGAGAAAAAAATATATAGAAAAATCCGGCCAAAAATGGAAGAAAGATAAATAAAGGAATTAAAGGAAAAGAAAAGGTGAACGAAAAGGGCACGAATAATAGAGAGACATCGTCAAAGATGATGACGATGCCGGCCGACAGTCGGTTTGTTTTTGAAAGAAGGAATTCGAACGAGTATTAAGACGAAGGTGAGTGCGTACAAGAATGCGTATCACCTTGGGGCATTTCTGATTAAATTGTGCAAGACGCAAGCGCTTTTACAATCTGCCATATCACGTCCCTTGATGCGGCGCCATTCGATGAAAGACATGAAAGAGTTAATGAGGCAAATTATCAACGTTCATTCCTGTTTTGCTCTTTTCAAAAACCTTTCAATTTTTTCTTGCTTACGTTTGAGTGCATCGCCTGCACAGATCCTCCCCCAGCATGCTGTCTATTTTAAGCCAACCCGACCTCTTACAGCCGAATTTGTCCTTTATCGCAGTTCGTCTCGATATATACCACCTTTCCCTGATAGACAGTCCGGTGTTATTTTCTTTTTGTCTATCTCCCGTATTTCCCAGCGTATAACGAGGACGTTTCTCAATAGAATTTTGCACTGAATACTTGCGCGTTATGCAAAAATAAAGATTTACACTGTATTCAAAACCAACAGGATTTACGATACAATTGAAAAGAACTTCGTGAAAAGTAAATAAACATTCTCAAAATTAGATTTCTAGAAAGATGAACAATAATGTATTTAAAGAATTAATTAATCATCTTACCGAATTCATATGGACACGGTGAGATTTACAGCAGTCGAATTATGATAATCATGACAAACTGATGACCATTCGTCCGAGCATATTCAATCTAAAGATATTTAGGCATTTGAACTATTTTGAGCATCCGTATATTTTGTGATGTATATTGTATATATTTTATTCCATACATTAAAACAGGTTTTAAAATTCCGGTGTATTATTCTTTAGAGTTGACTTAAAAAGTGAACAAATATTTCAGCCATTTCCATTTGGTCGCAGATATATACGTACGTGTTCTCTAGTAGTCAGTGTCGTGTTAAAAGAACCACTCAAGAGGTCCACGACTCCTACATTGGGCATCATTTGCTGGATAATCCCGACTCCTTCCGTTTATGATGACGCATTTTTTTCTATTTTACATAATGCTCGCTGGGTTCAACATCTTTGAGTGCTTGAGGCTATTTATATTAACTTTCATCAGCCGACGCTATGTGAATTAGCAGCGTTTCGGTTAGCAAGGTCGATTTTAGTGTTTTTAAACTACAATTCACCATAAGTTTCTCTCGTACATTCATATCTGCTCGATGCGTATCTAAATGTAAACAAATGACGTCATACATTATGAAATGGACAAAGTCCGACAATTATTTTAAGACATTTTAAGTGACTCAATCGGTAAAAAGCATATATATATATATATATATATATATATATATATATATATATATATATATATATATATATATATATATATATATATTATAATATATATATATATATATATATATATATATATATATATATATATATATATATATATATATATATATATATATAATTTCATTATTATCCCTACCCCTCACTCTTACTTAGGACGCTTGTGAGAGGATGTGCCTAAACTTATGCCCGGTGTTTATCGGCAAGAGAATCTCCACGGACCAGTCAACATTCAACACAATGCATTCTTCACCAAAAAACCTATCAACAAGCACTATTGTTTCACTCAGTCATCTTTTTTTTTATGTATATTTTTCTTCTCAAACAAATGGGAAAAGGTGACGTTTAACATACAGCTTGTCTACAAGCAGGACTGCTCATAAAAATTTTCGATTCTCACACGTCGAAGTGCAGTTGAAATGCACTGAAACGAAGTTGCATTTTTGTAATAAGTAAAATGGTTTTGCCTATATGATAAAATTATCATAAATAAATAATTATCGCTCAACTATCGGTACCGAGCCTCTTTTGGATTAATGCTGTGAACGCTGGAATTTACATATTACTTTCGTTCTCATCACATCTGATATATATATATATATATATATATATATATATATATATATATATATATATATATATATATATGGGGAGCGAGAGAGGGAGGGAGAGCTTAATCAAGGTGTGAAGATACTTGGACCTATCGAGAAATACTTTCTAGAAGTTATAAATTAAATTTGATTTCATTCCATCAAATGAATGTTTCGTTGTTCGACTAATTTCCTTTTATAAAAAAAATTCTTTCTTCTTTTAACCGGTTTTCACATTTTTCTACTTTCTTCATTTTCTTCATTTCTCATTCCTTGCTTCGTTATGTATTCCTTTTTTCACTTCTTCTTGCTTCATCCTTCCATTAATGTTCATTTAAGTAATTCCAATTTTCGTTGTTCGTTCATCAATCATTTGTGATCACAATCCTACATTATCTTTGCGAAATTTTGTACGTTTTATTACTTCATCCGATTCGTTTCAATTTAACTTTTATTTCATGATATATTTTTTTTATTCATTGATCTTTAGAATTTTCTTTGTTGCTTTCGCTCTCTTTCCATTCGTCACTTCCCGCTTCTTCTTTTTTTTTTATCTTCCCGTTTTATTTTTCTTAATTGATTTTTTTTAATCTCATTTTCCTTGTGAGTTCATTCAGTACAGCTGATTAACATTGCATTCTGTATGTTCTGTTTTATTTTATCTGTCTTTATTTATTTTTTTTTTTTTTTTGCGAAAGACACGCAACAATGTTTTCTAATACCGGCCTAAATGCGCCTTCTCTGAAAAAAGAAAAAAAAAAGAAAAAAAAAACAGTACGACATCCGACTCTATTGAAATAGCTCCACCCCAACAAGTGGAGGACTTCTTGGACTCATCGTCGAGCTTAGGCAAAAACGTACCCATTTTCTTCGTTTGTCACAACCGAGCATTTTTACCATCTCAAAGGATTTTGACGAGTTTTTGACTTGTGGGTGGATTCATACGACAAGGGAGGAAACTAAGGGAGTGGGGTGAGTATTGAGGGAAGGGAAATTGGATTGGTGAGAAGATTCATGAAATATTTTCGTAATGATTGCTTTTGATGATCTTTTATTAAAAAGCGTGTGGTATAATGACGGGGAAGTTAAGACATGAGACATGAACGAGGCGGATTTGAAGAGGAAACCCACAAAATAATAATAATAATAATAATAATAATAATAATAATAGTTGTATTTGCAATAATAATAATAGTTGAGTTATATATAATAATAATAATAATAATAATAATAGTTGGAGTTGCAATAATAATAATAAAAAATAGTTGAGTTGCAATAATAATAATTATAATAATAATAGTTGTAGTTTCAATAATAATAATGATAGTTGTATTTGCAATAATAATAATGATAATATTTGTAGTTACAATAATAATAATTATAATAATAATAGTTGTAGTTTCAATAATAATAATAATAGTTGGAGTTGCAATGATAATAATGATAGTTCTAGTTGCAATAATAATAATAATAATAATAATAATAATAGTTGTAGTTGCAATAATAATAATAATGATATTTGTAGTTGCAATAATAATAATAATAATAGTTGTAGTTCCAATAATAATAATAATTAATAGTTGTAGTTGCAATAATAATAATAATAATAATAGTTTTAGTTGCAGAAATAATAATAATATCATCATAATTACAGTTATCGTATAATAAAAAAATGCAATTTCGTCTAGAATACAAGTGACAGTATAACATTGATTTTATTAAGACCATGCAAAAATTTATAATTTTAGATATAATTATAAATTGTTTATTATTATTTGTAAACTAGAAACAATTGACTTGAACTTCCAGCAAGTTTGCCGTACTATTAGGTGTGTGTAAATGCCTCCATTACTAACTACAAAAACTAAAAAAAAAAAAAAAACTATAGAATGAAAACTGTAAAAATCGTTTTGCAAATAAAATTCCTGGAAAATGTTGCACACGTCCACATTCACATTCTCTTATTTTTCCAATGTTATAATTTTTACCTCAGTTATTTCACATATGAATATTACAATAAAACTATCTTCCTAACTTTCGGAGATCTGCTAATTTTGTAAAACATTTACAGACGTAATTTTACATGTCAGTCATATGTAATAAAAAGTAGGTAAAATATATCTTTGGGTTCAGCGTCAATTACAGTAAATAATTTTTAAATGCTCTAGAAATAGTAGAAGAGTTTTAGTACAGATACTAAGTCATTGATTTAATAAAGTTCATATCAAAATAATCTCAGTCGAAGTAATATATAAACATTACCACGAAAATGATTATGATTCACATAGCGGCTAGTCGATAGTGTATATTCAATTAATATATACCCACCAATAACTGCACACTAATATGTAAACACTAGCTTTTTACTGTAATCTGAGATTATGGAAATAAAATTTATAAACGAATGATTGAAGAATTTAAGTTTTTCTAATAATAGCAAGATTTAAACAATAAAATATTTTAACAATAATCTCAATTTTAATTTAGCAATCGATAACATTTTAACCGATAGAACATCAAGAGGATTTCTCTTTTATTTGTAACTGTAACATATTCTTAGCCTTAATCTAGAACATTCTATCTTCTATTCATTCATTGTATGAAATAATGAGCTAGATATTTCTGGTGGTATAGAGCTTTTGTGATATTTAACTAAGGAATATACTTAGTAAATTATAAAACAGTAAAAACACACAAAAGAATGACGCTTCCACACAAAAGTAATAAGTGACATAGAAATTATTAAAAAAACAAATGAAAATTGTACTGAAATGTTATGGAATATCTTTACTTCTATATCGCAGTGGAAACTGCAGTGAATACTGGACAATTGTCTAACAAATGAAATGAACACTTGAGACAACAGACATGTTTCTACAGAAGAATATCATGAATACTTTGGATGAAATATGAGCAATGATGAAGCATTAAGCTATAGGAAAATAAATGAATACAAAAAAATGAAAGCAACTTCGAAATTTCTGAGATAATCTGCGAAACAGAGGACATAGTAAAAGCAGAGGGAATCTTCGAATAACTTAGCTCTTCTTTTGGACATGAGGGTAAACTGCATCCGCGTCCTGGGTATGGCGATAAACTGCATCCACATATTAAATATGGCGATAAACTACGTCCAACAGAAAGACCGTTTTTGAAAAATTAAGGTTGTCGGCTATACGGTTTTGGAAAAGTAGTATTACCAGCTATACGTTTTCGAAGGAATAATATTTCCAGCAGTGTGTTTTTGAAAAATTATATTACCGGCCACACGTTTTTGAAAAAATATATTACCAGCTATAGGTTTTTGGAAAAATTATATTACTAGCCATACGTTTTTTGAAAATTAATATTCCCAGCTATACGTTTACAAAAATAAAAATATTACCAGCTATTTGTCTTTTAACAAAATCTTATTCAAAGGAATTGTAACTGGGGTCAAAGCACTGTGAAAGGATGATGTTTTTTAAAAAAAAAAAAATGTTGCCAGCTATACGTTTATGGAAAAACATAGTGTTGCCAGCTATACGTTTTTGAAAGAATGATGTTGCCGGCTGTGGGGTTTGAAAAAAATAATGTTGCCAGCTATACGTTTTTTGAAAAAAATAATGTTGCCAGCTATACGTTTTTTGAAAAAAATAATGTTGCCAGCTATACGTTTTTGAAAAAATAATGTTGCCAGCTATACGTTTTTGAAAGAAATAACGTTGCAAGCTATACCAAAATCATTTTCGGGATAAAGTGACCACTAAGGTTGGAATGCCGTTAAACAAAACAAACAAACAGGCAAATATTCTTCTGGAAATCACTCTGGTCTAAATATCCAACTACTGAAAGGAACTTTATACTTTTTCTAATGTATTCTGTAGCAAAATTATTAGTTTGAGTACAAATATTTTCTGCTTTTGTTGGTCAACATTATTCTTAAAAAATAAACAACAATTATACTTCATTTAATTATATATTCACCATTATTCTCAGTAACTCTTTACCACGTATCAGATAGGTTTTCGATAGCCTTTCAGTAGAATTTCGCAGATTCTGAAGTGGAAAAAAAATCATGTCAAAGTTTTTAAAAGTTGCTCTATGCGGTATTGAGTTGTCACAGACGAGAACTAGTTTTCTATTGACGGGCGCCGGGCGATATTTCGATCAAATATTTATAGACAGGAAACATCTGCTGATAGTATAAATATGCATTTCGTTTTTAATTGCTTTTTAAGAATATTAAATCAATAAAAGCCCAATGATAATGTCAAACGCATAATATTAACTTCTTGCTTATACACTGCCTATTGCGTACGAATATTGTGGTATGTAACTCATTTTTCATCAATTGTTATGATATATTTAAGGATGATATATTCGTCATTGCAAATGGTTTCCTAAAATGAAAATTACTCGTGACGCAATCTAAAATTTATATTAACTAAAAGAGTAAAAAGTTTAAATTTATATTATATACAAAATATCTAGCATCTTGGATCAGACGATAAACTACGCCTGACAGCAAGGCCTCTGATCAGGAGGTTTTGAGGAGCGTGGAACCACCTCTTAATTGCTGTTGTTCTTAGGTCCACTCTGACCCGGGGTGGTAGCACCTGTTTGTTTTTTTTGTATAAAAATATTATTAGCAATACAATTTTTAAAAAAAAGTAAATATTAATAGCTATACATTTTTTAAAAAAATATTGCCAGCAATACATTTTTGAAGAATATATATTACCAGCAATACATCTTTGGAAAAAATATTACCAGCAATAAAAAAAAAATGTCCGCATTAAATAAACCATTGAGGTTGATATGCCGTAAAACAAAATAAACCAAGCCAATCTAAACCCAAGAATACATATTCTATTCATACGAATCTATCCTAAAAATGTTGTTGGTTTTAAATAAACCATTGAGGTTGATATGCTGTAAAACAAAATAAACCAAACCAATCTAAACCAAACCAATCTAAACCAAAGAATACATATTATATTCATGCGAATCTATCCTAAAAATGTTGTCGGTTTTAAATAAACCATTGAGGTTGATATGCCATAAAACAAAATAAACCAAATCAATCTAAATCAAACTAATCTAAACCAAAGAATACATATTATATTCATGCGAATCTATCCTAAAAAAAATGTCGGCATTAAATAAATCATTGAGGTTGATATGCTATAAAACAAATCAAACCAGACTAAACCAAACCAAACCAAAAAATCTATTCTGTCAGTAACATTTTCTTGATGATGATCAAGTGCGCATTACGCAACTGTATTTAATTTGAAATATAATTGTAGCAGGTATAGTAAACACATATTGTAACGTGTGTCCTTTCATTGTTTCAGTACTTTAATCGCTCTTTCTTCAGATATAAAACCCGTAAACATATAGGCGATATTTATTTCGCTTGAAAATAGTAACGATAATAATAAAAAAATAAATAAAACACAACGACGCGTGTAATATAGGTGATTCAATTTTTTTCCCGATAAAAAATATTGCCAATTTCATCCCAGCTATGGAAACAAATTGACTGTGTACAGAAATCCATATTCGATTGATTTATCCGTTTGACAAAAGAAATCCGTCCCATTTAATATTTTCTCTTTTGCTCAATTGAATAACAATAAGAGAATGATTTCAGAAGTCCTTTTGAAATGATAAAGCTGCTTTTTCTTTTCAAATTTATACGAGGCGACATTTCAACTGGATGTTTTTTTGAAGGTTTAAGCACGCGAATACGACTTCATTTTTTTTATTTCATTTCAATCGCTTCTTTTTTACGCTCTTCAATTTGATTTTTGGTTTTACCCAACTTTCTTCAATATATCCTCACATATTCGTCCATTTTAACTTGCTAATAATAATGATAATACTCATTAAAATCATCATCGTCGTCATCATCATCATACTCATCATCATCATCAGCAACAACAACAACAACAACAAATCACTAATAAAAGTAACCAACCCTAAAATAACAGAGTTTTATTTTCCATCAATTCATACATTACCCCGGGTCACAGATATTAATTTCGGGGTAGCAGCAAATGGCGGCGGAGTGCATTTAACTTTTGGCGTCTTTTCAGGGAATGAGAAGAGCAAAGAAATATTGTAAAATAGCAACAATTCTAAGAACAAATTCCAAAATAAAATCATTTTAAAAATAAACAGCCATATTACCAAACAAATAAGAATAAGAAAAAGAACAAAATTAAGAAACAGAAATAGTTAGGAAGAATTTTACAGTAATTATTCAACTATTTAGAGCAATTTTCGTATTATAAAACGAAATCAGAAAAAGAAAAGGACAGATAGTCAGACAAAAACAAAACAAATAAATAATTACATTTTAGTTTCAATCGTAATAACCACAAAATTAAGTCTAGAAAAATCGAAAAGAAATTAGAGAAAAGGAGGAATGATGAGAAAGTTATTTTATTATAAAATCTCTTCCACTTAATGTCGGAAGTAAATATATGGAATAGAAAAGAATGCAGAGACGAAGAACAGCAAATAAAACTGAAGTAAAAAACGAAAGCGAAAAGACAAGAGGAAGAACGACAAACGAATGAGATTCCAAAAAAAGAAACAATGAAAGAACGAAAGTGTAATAGATAAATTCAGCGAAGGAAAATAGTGAAAGAAATTAAATAAAAGAATAAATTATAGGAAAAAGAAATAGAGAACGAAATACAAAGAAATGTAGAGAGTCAAGTAAATAAAAAAAAACATTTGTTTTAAAAAAAAACATTTTTCTTAAAAAAAAGATAGAATATAAAACAAATACAACTAAAAAAAGAAAATCACTGTAAGTTTAAAAGAGAAACAAATAAAGATCTGAATAAAGACAAATTCTTAAAAAACAAAATTTGAAATCATTAAAGAGAAAAGATAATTTTGTTAGTTTGTTTTGTTTTCTTTCTTCCGTTTTAGCTTCAGGGAAGTTCACGTCTATTGTGGAGAAGGTCTTGATTCTGTACATGGCTTCTTTGCTTGGCAAGATGGCATTTTTGCTTGGTTGACTGATATTTTTCGCAACAGGTCGGAATATTTAAGATGAAGATGATTACGAAATGGCTTTACATTCGAACAAGCATATTTGGCTGTTATACTCACCCTGTATATATTGTTGTACGGGCTTTTATGAATCTTGAACTGAACTCTTAGCTTGTTCTAGTCACTTTCTGTTTTTCGTGTATATCACGTATCATTTAGTAGACTACAATAATTACAACTTTTGTCATTTGCCTGCAAATTCCACCAAACCAGATGGTTATTTTTCGCATTTCCCAATTATGAACTGAACTCAGAACTAACTGAAATATATATAATATATATATATATATATATATATATATATATATATATATATATATAAATATATATTTTCATGAAGGATTCTATTCAGCTTTGTACAAATAGAATCCATCAACTGACCCGTGATTTTATTATTCTTCGCAGAGAATGTTTAACCTACCTTTTATTTTTTGATAGGATTATGTTCTGTCATTATGTGGGCTCTATTCATTCTAAATGATTAAGAAAATTATCTAGTGACACACAATCTAAGTTGCAGCATTTAAATAATAAACGTTTTGGACATATTGTGGAACCAATTTCGGGAGTTATCGTTAACCTGTCTACTTTACGAGCTTTCTGAGCTAGAGTCTAGTATATTCTTGCATGGCCTTGACCACTGCGTTCCATTTAGGGTTCCTGATAAGGAAAAAAAAAATTCCGAATTTGAAGTGTTATCTTCGCAGTTGTGTAGACTTGTGTTTCGTTCTACTGACTCACTTTCTAATCTTAAGGCTACTATTAATAGTTTGGCACATATTTATGCTTTAACTCCTGTAGCCCTTTCTGAGTCTAAGTGGAGTCAACAGCACCGTTCCGTAGTCAGGACTTTAAAAGCAAATAATAACTTGGTTATTACTCGTCCTGATAAAGAGGCTGGTATTGTCCTATTGGACCATTCTGATTATGTCTCCAAAATGCAAAGCATTCTTGGTGACACTACAAAATGTCTTCCTCTTGGTCCAGTAGAGACACATGATCGCACAATTCCTTTAGAAATTAAATTTCAAAAGAAACTCTTATCTTGGGCCAAAGTGGTTTCATATCCCGTGAAGTCACTGATGATATTAGACCTGTTGGGTCTATTCGCCCTCGTCTGTATGGTCTTCCGAAGACTCATAAGGATGATGTACCCCTTCGACCCATCCTGTCCATATCAGGCTCGTCTCAACATAAGATTGCGAGTTTTCTTTCAAACCTTCTTGAACCTGTTGTTGAACATTTTCGTTTATTCAGGTTATTCGTGATACTCCTTCTAAAAATAAATTTATGTGTTCCTTTGACGTATGTTCTCTGTTTACTTGTGTTCTAGTAATGGAAACTATTGATATTTGTTGTAACATGTTATATCGAAGTAGTTTGTCACCTCCGGATATCCCAGAAAATGTGTTTGTTGAGCTTATGCAATTCGCTACCATGTCTGTGGGGTTTAGCTTTAACAATTTTATGTACAGACAAATTGATGGGGTTGCTATGGGCTCCCGTTTGAGTCCCGCTTTGGCCAACATTTTTGTGGGCTTTTATGAATCGTCCCTCCTCACTTATGACAATGCACCGTCGGTATGTGGACGATACATTTTGTCTTTTTAATAGTGAAGTGGAAGCTGATTCCTTTCTCACAGTTATAAACCAACTTCATCCATCTTTGAAATTTACCATCGAAAAGGAGTCTAATTCTTGTCTCTCTTTTCTTGATGTCCTTGTGCATCGGACTCCTTCTCAATTTCTTACTTCGGTGTTTCGCAAACCAACGTTTTCTGGTTTGTATACGCGTTGTGACTCATTCTGTCCCAGAAAGCTTAAAATCAATCTCATCAAGACCTTAGCTCATAGGGCCTTGATGATTTGCAGTCAACAATATTTGGATGAAGAATTGGATTTTATCCGCTGCACTCTATTAAAAAATGGATATCCTAGTGATACTCTTGACAGTGTTATGCGTGATAAAATTATTAATTTTCGAAAGGGAAAACAATACTTAGTTCAGCAATGTCCTATTTACTTGCGGCTTCCTTTTATTGGTTCCCGGGGCGAGCTTGTGGCTAGGCGGGTCTTGTCTGCTGTCCATCACTTCTATTTTTCTGCTCAACTAAGGGTTCATTTTGCGACTCGTTCTGCCTTTTCCTCTATCCGTAAGGATTCTCTTCCTCCCCATCATGTTTCTTCCGTGATATATTCTTTTAAATGTGGTTGCGGTAGCAACTACATAGGAAGGACTTCCCAACGTTTAGATTGTAGGATCAGGCAGCATGTCTCATTGCGAGTTCTTAATCCGGATGCTCGTAAGAGCCAGTTGGTTAATACTTCCGGGTCAGCGTTCACTGAACATTTAATAAATTGCAGGGATGGTGCGAAGAACTTCAGTCCGCATTGGTTTACTGTACTGTCCAGTTCGCACTCTCCATTTCATTTGAGGGCACTTGAGTCTCTGTATATTCGGTCCAGGGAGCCGTCTCTTTGCAAGCAAAAAGACTGTCTCCTTGGGCTTCACGTTATTATTTCCTCTAGTGTTTATCATACATTCCCCTCACACTCCCCATTTTTTTCCTTTGTGCTATGCATATTCGCGCGCTTTGAAATATACTTTTTTCCCCTCATGCCATTAATCATTTCATTTTTTAATATTTTAATTGTATGTAGGTTGTTTGTGTGAGTCAATATATATTGCAATAATTGTTAAATTGTTCCCATTCAACCCTGATGAGCTTGGGAACGAAACCGGTTGGTCTGTTGTGTAAGTTTTATTATCTCTTATTTTTTTATTTTCATAATGTCTTTAGGAAATAATTTGTATCTATTCCTTGCAATATTACGGTTTTGTACCTCCAACAATTTATTTAAATATATATATATATATATATATATATATATATATATATATATATATATATATATATATATATATTTTTACATTAAGGCAGGGCCTTTACAAGACGCGGTAGATGGTCGAGGTAGAGGTTTAAGTTAGGATGCAATTTGTGCGGATACAAATGGAAGAACGGTTAACCCTAGCCAGGAAGAAGTTAATATATATATATATATATATATATATATATAGGTATAGATAAATCAAATGACCAGATATAAGCTACAATATACGCGCGTTTTGGCGTGCATACACAGGCGAACAAATAAATAATCATTAAATTTATTCATGAGTTGTAAACTTAACAGTGCTCGATGAGGTTAGACAGAAAAAAGATATATATTTATAAATATACATACACACATACCTAAGTTTTGGTTGCGACTATATATTTTTTCTTTTTTTTTTCTTAGTGTTACGGCATCGATGACTTGCGCTCATATCTGTGTTGAATCCCTTTCAGGATTCACACGATTACGCATAGTTTATAAAGTAATTTATTGACTATTACTTTGTATAGATATTGTGGACAGAGATCAACATATTATACTGTTCTGGAAAAGGAGGTATTTAATTTTCAATGCAAATACTGGAACCTTTTGGAGCGTTGTTGTAAACTGATTCTATTTTTCTTCTTTTTCCATTTAATTTTTTGGGATTTTTCTTTGTGTTTGCATTGAGAGAGTTGCTCTCTTTGTATAATTCTTTTCTTAAATGCTTGTGGGATTAGCTTCCCCGTTTTTCCTGGGCTTCAGTTTTCACTATATATTTTCTGCATTTCCTATGGAACTTACAGATTCTTGGATGTACGTCAGTTTGTACGCCCTTGTGCAAATTAATCGAAACAATCGCTTTAGTTTCCTTTCTTTCACCATACACTTAATTTTAGACCCACTGGAGTAAACGAGTGTGATCAATTTTTATTTTTTCCTCTGATTAGGTAATTTTCAGTGGTGTGCAGTAATATGAATATAATGAAAATATTTTAGCGGTGTATGATGAAATTTGTTTGGCCTTGAAAAATATTGCGTCACCCGTGATCGCATCAGATTTCATTACGCCCAGAAACTATTGTCTCGACTGTCGATTAGTTATCCTACAGCCATTGCCTGCGATGGATGTTACTCCAAGGGAGCGTACGAAAATTGTAACGCTGCACGAACACAATGACAGGCCTTACCAGTGAGCAAATCAAAGTACTAGAGACTGACCCGGAAACTCTCCTGATTTAAATTGAGTCGAGAATCTTTGGTCAGTCGGCGAGTAACGACTTCGTGGAATGGACATACGAAGTACTAACATGTCGACTGTGTCATGTTTCATTAGAAAATACTAATAAAACTAAATAATAACAGAAGTATTCGTTTTGTTTCAATTAATTTGAACAAGGGTTTACGTATTTACTATTCTGTAGGCATTTTTCTATTGATCTGCAGTTACAGGTGGAGTTTGCTGTTGCTTGCGTTGGACTGTCGAAGTTCCTGTTGTTTTTATAATGGAAATAATAATCAAATAAACTAATATACGGAATGCACCAAAAATAATATGGAACCTAAGAAAAATATTTTACAACAAAACAAAAGGTTCTGCACTCGAAAATGGCCTCCAATCAGTCGTTAACTGGGGGTTGTAAGTTCTATCGCCACCGAAACGAAACTCCAATCTTTTAATCGTCATAGAGAATCATTTACCTTCCATCAACATGGTTAACACTAACCTCCAGGAAAACAAATCATCGCACCTTCTGGCGTTCTCCTATCTACATGAAGTTGAGCCGTTGTATTGAAATAGGAAATAAGTTTGGTGCTAGAAAATTTGATCTAATATGACCTGCCAGACAATTTTTCTCATCAGAAACTATCTTGTACATTTATAAATTTACTATTGAATATTTCTGCTATATCCGGTCTGGTGCCCATACTATATATATATATATATATATATATATATATATATATATATATATATATATATATATATGTATGTGTGTGTGTGTGTATATATATATATATATATATATATATGTGTGTGTGTCTGTGTGTGTCTGTCTCTCTCTCTCTCTCTCTCTCTATATATATATATATATATATATATATATATATATATACCGGGATTGTCGGCAAAATCTAAAAATGGTCTGTTGTATTATCGAACATCAGCTGGCGTCGTTATTTCAATCACTTTCCCCATTGCCTTGGGGTGGCTTTCCTGTGTATTTTCCATAAATATTTTCAAATCAATTCTTCTTTTGGTACCTCGACTGCATCAACTTTAAGCGTAATACTAGTTTGGTAACTAGTTATGACTTCACTATTTAAAAGGCTTAGTGGCATTATCGCCTTGCTAGTGGATGAAATTTAAAAAAAAAGAAACTATGCACAGAGAATAAAAATAATTCCTTTTACAGAACAATATAAATCGCCGATTTCTGCGTACAAACTATTTCTCTTTCTTTCTTTCTTTCTTTCTTTTACATAACTTTATTGGCATTTGTTTTCTCAGCCTAGATTTTCGTATAGTATTTTGTTTGTTTTATTATATGTTCCTTTTTTATTTAACGAATCTCACAAAATTATGCAAATCGATTTTTACACGTTCACATTCGTTTTAATCTGGCATTTATATATTTTCTCGAAGTTCTAAGTTTGAGAGGTAATCAACACCATCTTTTATTATTATTATTATCATCATTATTATTATTATTATTCTCTACTTGTCTCATTTATTGCTGCGTTTTTCCTTCATTTTTACTTGAATTTCCTTGTGTGTAAACTGGTGTCTTCGAGAACATCCTTGTATCCTTTTGATAAACATTGACATCAAGATATCCAATAAAATGGAAACAAAGAAGGAACGAAATTATATATATATATATATATATATATATATGTGTGTGTGTGTGTGTTTGTGCGTGTGCGTGTGTTTGTGCGTGTGCGTGCGTGCGTGCGTGCGTTTGTACGTGGGTGTGTTTGCGGAGCCATTGACAGAGGGAAGACATGACATGTTTAAAAAAAGTTCCCATAATTTTGTCATCGTTTGAAATAAATAAAGACAGTTCGAGGGGAAAATGGAATACATAAAATATGGATTGTAATGGAATAATTCGTTGAAATAAAAGAATGTGCAATCCTTGAATGAAAGAAAGAACGATTTAATGAAAGTATCATAGAAAATTTATTGAAATAAAAAAGAAACCATTCGATTCAAAGAATGACTCTTTGAATTAAATAAATACATAAAGTTGAAATAGAGATTCATTAAAAACGTAGGGAAATTTGTTAGCAAGAAACAAGTATTAATGAAATACTTGCGGGAAAGTGTCATTGAATGAAAACGAAAATATTTGAAGTAGAGAATAAAAGAACAATGAAAAAAAGAAGAGGGAATAAATGGAAAAAAATAATGAATGAAGATTACAGAAAATATATAAAAAAAAAAAAACATTTAAAAAGAATCACTAGAAAATATCAATTGAAAGGATGAAAGAGAAATTTCCTAAAATGAAGAAACAATTTTTGTAAAGAAAAAGGAATGATGGTTGATAGAAAAGAACGAAATAATCGGTTAGAGAAAGACAGACACAACCATTGAAATGCAGAAAAAGAAGAATGCTTACAATGAAAAAGTTTTAAAAAATCAAAGAAAGTAAACTAAGGTTATATGATGAAATGAAAAACGAAAGCCAGTCGACACATTAACAAATAAACCCAATAAATACGAAGGAAAAAACGGAAGGAAGGAAAATGGCAATAGATTGAAAGAAAAAAATAAATTAAAAAAAATAAACGTGAAAGAACAAAATAAAATAGTGAAAAAATTGGATATTCAACGAATAAAAGTAACGAAGAAAAAAAAAGAAAGAAAGAGAGAAAAATGAGGAAATAGAGAGAAGACCTTAGGATTTAAGAGAAAGTAAGCATTCTGTCGATTATGATTTGATACATTTGGTGAACTCTTTTTAAAACGGAAGTCTACCGAGAGTAATAGAAAAATGGCGGTAAAGCGCCGTCCATTTCTTCATCTACCCACGATATCTCATCGACAAGATTGTGAATGGCAAGAAACACACGTAAAAAACATTAACAAATCAACAAGCTATGCGAACGAAGACAATTAGTAAAAGAAACAATTCGATAGAAAACAGAAACAGACGTAACGAAAATAGAAATTGACGGGAAATGAAAAGAAGAAATGATTAAAAAAGCAACTTTCAGAACGGAGGAAGAAAATCCAGGTTTTTTTTTTTTAACCAGAAATTGTCATGACCTTTAAAATCGGTTAAATATTCGGCAAATTTCCTCGTTGCCTATTCGCAATATGATCTATGATATGAGATGCTATTATTACATAGGCCTCAATCATAATAAACTAACATTTACGACTATAATAGTCGTCATCATCATTACCATTAGGACTTTGCTTATAGAATTAATAATTTGCACGGTTTTCTCTGACTTTTGCAGAAGCAAATGCTATGGAGGCATATCCATCCATAACGACTACTGCAGAACTTCCGCAATTTAGCGGAAGTAACAGGCTTGTAAGATATCCCTTTGCTTTGCTATTTTTTTGTGATGTGCTTCGACGAAAAAAGTTGGCTGAAAGATTCTCTTCCCCTATATCGCTCTGACCGTGACCATTTATTTCCCATTGACGGTGTAAATGCATTCACCCAATAGAAACATGAGAAAATAATTTCCCCAAGTCAACGTGTCCTGTCGGTTTTATCCATCACATTTCCATGCACCAGTTTATGAGGACTGGTGTAGAAAATGTGATAGTTGAGAACCACCAAAGAAATACAAGGGATAACTAGAGATACATGTTATCAACCGATAGCAAATAGTTTAGTGATGAACCATGAAAAGCAAGAGCACTCAGAAAATAATGGAAAACAAATGCCTTGCAGTATCTGTTTATATTTCTGAGATGAAATATTATGTATATTATTTACATTATTCGGACAATTGTCTTCATATTTGTTGCCACATGCATTACAACGTTTCGGCCTTGCAGTCTATATTTCTGAGATGAGGTATTGTGTACATTATTTACATTATTCGGACTATTGTCCTCATCTTTGGCGCCATATTTATTACAACGTTTCGGCCTTTCAGTATCTGTCTATATTTCTGAGATGAGGTATTATGTACATTATGTACATTATTCGAACTGTTGTCCTCATCTTTATCACCATATTTATTACAACGTTTCGGCCGTCAAGGACACATGGCACAGTGGATAAAGGCGTTGGTTAGATCCAGTGACAAGACCCAAAGAGTGTGAGTTCAATACCCTGCTAAGGCAGTGGAGAACATTCAGAGGGAAATTAACAGGAGATAACTGATAACTGTCATCCATTAAACATGGTACGTGGAACTCGAACAGTCTACCTCAGTGTGCGAAATAAAGGATTTCGACATTCCAACTACCTGAAGAAGGCCGGAGCGTACAACGGCCGAAACGTTGTAATAAATATAGCGACAAAAATGAGGACAATAGTCCGAATAATGTAAATAAAATGCCTTGCAGTTTCAGGATTTCCAGTTTGTTCGCAATCCCCTTCTGTAGTTCCCGTCTTTAAGAAATCTGGGGAAAATTCTGATCCATCTTAATTTTTACTGGATATGCATATCTGAGCAGGGGCGTCTACACAAATATGAGTATCCACAAAAATAACGTCGGATTAATAGGGGACAATTCCAAAACAATAGCCGCTGCTGCTATTCCCACTCCGCTTTTCATTAATCATTTGAGCCCTATGGCTGCTGAGCTTTGAGTACATTTGTATTTTAAGATATTTTTATGTTTATATATTCTTTTTATAGATAAAAATATTTAAGTAAATGCTCTGTTTATAACAAACAGTATTAACGACATTTACCGGTCTGAATGCCCGAGAAACTTAGAAAATATTCGTCCACCGAGTGGAATCGAGCCTGTATCCTATACGGAACCCTCATATAGCCTCACGTGCCTTATCCGATTGGGCCACAGAGGAGCGTTCGGATAGTCAGGTCGATTTTACTGCTTTTAAACTACAATCTTCCATGATTCTATCACGTTCATTCATATCTGTTCAATACGTATCCAAATGTAAACAAATGACGTCACACATTATGAAATGGACAAATTTGTCGTAAGAATCACTGAAAACCCTTTGAGTCATTCAGGTAGAAAAAAACAGGTTGAGATCGTTTTGTGTCAGCCTCAATGTCTTCTCAAATTAGCGATAGTGATAGGGACAAGATTATTAAACTGCTTCAGTCATGGTAAAAACATTCATAATAAAGATTCCAGCTTCAAAGTCCCTGCAAGAAGCATGCATAGAACGGTAAGTTTTAAAAAAAAGTAGAGATATAAACTGTATCAGGAAGTCACAACAAGAATAAAGATCATGATTTCAACTTAGAGCTGAAGGGAGCAATTAGAAAAGATCCAACTAAATCCGTAAGTTGCTTTTATGTCAGGAAGGAGTTTCAGGTATGAAAGGTCAATAAGCAGTGAAAAAGAAGACTTGAAAATGAAATCTGTGAGGCAAATTGTTACTCCAGGACAGAAAGTTAGAAAGTTAGAGAGGATCATCTTGAATACGTTGCAAATTAACCTGGAATAATATATATATATATATATATATATATATATATATATATTCAAGCATTATTATAGTGAATACATGTATTTCAAATAGACTCCTCATTTTAAATTTTACTTAAAATAGAATCTGCTGCGTCTATGGATATGCACATTAAAGGTGTTAGTAATATCCAGTGACAGGACCCAAGATTAAGGCGGTGGAGAACTTGGAGAGGGGAATTAAAAGGAGATAACTGATAACAGATATACATTAGACATGGCACGTGGAACTAGAACAGTCAACACCAGTGAGAAAAAAAAAGGCTTCAGTTCAACATTCCAACAACCTGAAGAAGGCCGGAGCGTCCAACGGTTGTAATAAATATGGCGACAAAGATGAGGACAATAGTCTGAATAATGTAAATATATATATATATATATATATATATATATATATATATATATATATATATATATATATATATTTTGAACAGTAAAAATATATTAAAATTATTATTATTAAATTATTAAATATTGCAAAATTATCCTGGAATAATATATATATATATATATATATATATATATATATATATATATATATATATATATATATATATATATATAAAGTAATCATTGAAGTCAGCACTCAGAAGTGACTGACTGTTTCAATGTTCACGTTTGTATTTACATACGCTCTATCTATGATATTGAAAATTTAGATTATCCCATAATATATAGCACACCTTAAAACTATATATATATATATATATATATATATATATATATATATATATATATATATATATATATATATGAACATTATTTCAATCATTCATGATCTTAGAATACTTAGCTAATGATGAACACGTCATTTTCGTTTATGATCGATTACATCACGATTTTACTGTTAAGTTCTGTGAGTAATTATGTATTTTTATTGCACAAAGTTGAGTCTAATAGGGTTATAGAAACCGCGGAAAATTCCGGTGAGGTATCTTTAATCATTTCTAACATACAACGGTTCAAAGCTTAATCTAAATAATGGGCAATTTTGCTTTTACACGATTTGGCCAATTATCTGTTACACCCTGTATATATATATATATATATATATATATATATATATATATTTGTATGTGTTTGTGTGTGTGTGTGATAACTGAGAAAGAGAGAGATGCGTCTGTTGAGGTACAGTCACATATGTATAATACACACTTATAAGCACCACTCCCAAATGATAGATATGAATGGAATGTAAGCACATCAACTCCCAATACACAATATTATAGCAATTATAGAATGCAGTACAACACATTGCACTCAAAGCCGGGGGTTGAATGAGGAAACGATATAATCAGAGTTAAAAAGGTGCGTATATTCTGCAAATTCCCCTCCCGGTTTCCACACCTGTCTCCCTTTTCACTGTCTCATCGAATAATTTAGTCGTAGATGACGGTTTATCAGTAGTAAACAGTGACATATGCGACAGCCATCTCCAGCAAGGCCAAGGGGTTTTATCTTTATGGAATCAGATCATTTTCTTTACCGCCCATCTTTGCCTTTTTTGAAGAATGCCAGATAATCTTCGAGAGGTAAACTTCCGTCTGCAGGTGCTTTGGATGCCGAAGGCAAGCGGCATGTTGAGAGTTAGGTGCGTTCCTCTCTGTGAATATTTGCTTATATCTGCTTATGTCTGCTTGTATAAATAGTTCAAATGCCAAATAAGATATCTCATTAATTTTGAGAAAAAATCATATGATGCAGATTTAAAACAAGTAATTAATCCATCGAAACATGTGCAAATATATATTGATCAAAACATATATACTTATAACATTGATGCTTGGATTTCTCTTTCTCTCTCTCTCTCTCTCTCTCTCTATATCTATTTATATATATATATATATATATATATATATATATATATATATATGAATACGCTATTACGCCAAATATTTTAGGATTTTTCTATATATATCTATCTATCTATTCGCCAAATTGATTTATCTATCTATCTATCTATCTATATATATATATATATATATATATATATATATATATATATACTCTTAAGATGTGCTATATTTATGGGATAAAGTGCTCAATATCAGAGATAGAGCGTGTGTAAATAGAAAAGTGAATATTGAAGTCATGTTGCTTTTTTTCTCTGCTATTTATATATACGCATCAGTGGTGCATTATGGGTAGTGTATTTTGTTGGTTATTTTGCCGGAAGTCGTTTATTTGTTTATTTATTTGGGTTAAATTATTTTGCTTGTTTTTATTTATTTTTATCTTTTTTTTTTCTATTTTTATTTATTATTTTTATTTCTTATCATATATATTTATTTATTTATTTTTGTTTTAATTGGTGCTTTATTAACACCAATATATATATATATATATATATATATATATATATATATATATATATATATATATACTGACCAATATACAATATAGATATTATAGATATATATTTACTGACTAATATATAAAATACAATATATGAAAAAGCGATACTTAAATTTCACTTATTAAAAAAAAGACACTCGATTTTGGGAACTGAGTGTTCTTTTCAAACGCATGATGGCTGCACGGCCGTCGACAAATAAATACAGAGTGGGCATGAATATTTATGTTGCGGATACAGCAGCGAGATTTAATTGTTGCTTTTATATATTATATTTCAAATATTTTCTTTATAGATTAATTAGGCTCTGTGACCCCGCTTACGGTCGAATCACACGGGAAAGACAGTTTCCCGATCAGCGAAGTTAATCATGTTCTGCTGGACCAGTATTTATATGTGGAACCGCTTGTGAACACGATGTACTAAAAGTGACCGACTACTTTCTGCTTTAAATGGCCGACGACGAGATGATAAGCTGAAAATATCCAAATCAATCAATTGTATTGTACGAGGTACACCCAAGTCTCAAGAATAGACTTGAAGAAACACCAAGTTTCTGTAACAGAAGTTACATACAGATGAGGTTCTATGCAAACAGAAAGAAATATGTAATTGTAGCCACTGCATAGAGAGAAGTCTATGAAAAACTGTGTAAAGCAGTCAGGTGTATTAGTAAATAGAATATTTTAAAGGGACATAGAGATTAATCGAGATATTTACTTGTTTCTATTTTAACCATTCCTAAAGCCCAATAACAAATTGTACTGTTGTTGCCACGGGATACCGGGTTCTGCTGAAGTCCTTTGATTTATTTAGTTTCTCCAAATTTCAAATATGTCGTTTTTTCTTCGCTAGGACTGCAACATATATCAGAATGCCTGTGTTCCCCAAAACGTGTTTTTATTAATATAATAATAAAATCTTTTTGACCTGCATTTGTTTTATAATCACACCTCCTGTCGTAACTTATGACCTAAGGCCAGCGAAGTTTTTGTTGTTTCCACTTAATTAAACAAAAAACAGCATTTAAAAAAACATATCAAATGGATAAAGCACTTCGCAGGTTATGGGATGTGCTTGTTAGAGTTATATTTTTGATTTCCTGGTTAGATAGTACACCAGGAATGTTGTTGATACATGCCTCAATTCATTTCTTTATCAGACTCACATCTCCAACTACAAGAAACGTTTTAGCTTTTAATTGTTACATTATTTCAGTTTATATCTCCAGGTCCTTGTATTTGCTTAGCTTTTCATAAACCTCAGCTATGTTTTTTGTGAGTTCTTCATGTTAATGAGTGTGTGAACATTTTCACTTGTCTTTGATAATAATACCTAGGCAATTGTATAGTTTGATCTGTGTTGATAAAAAAAAAACTGAGCTTGGTAACATCTTCTCCCTCAACTACATATTCAGGGTTATTTTTATGCCAGTTTCGAGCTGTTATATCCCTTTGTGATAAGAGATCTTTCAATGAAGATGTGAACCTACCTTGACATCACGGTTTTTGTACTGATCATCCTGGGATAAAATCAGTAACATTTTTAATGTATTGGTCAAAGAAAGTAAATTTTGAGTCCGTACTCCTATGCAACCTATTAGCTTGGTAGTTGCAGGTAAACAAGCTCGGATCATGTACACCAAGAATACATCCTTCATTCTCACACTTAAATCCTGAACTGCTGAGCCGCGGATGCATTGCGAATTGATCAAGTAGATTGTTCGGATAAAAATGTCCGACTTTAACGTGAACTTTTACTGATGAATTAATGTCTTTAAACAGAGATTAAATCAGTCAAAGTAGGAACCCTGAGCATGTATATATTATTCTTCCACGATATTTACGATAAAACTCTAAAGGTATGGACGCCCTAAAACTATGAATGCATTTTCTGGATCTTATTTATTTTTTAAGCGTTTCAGCCCAAGCAAGGCGGGAAGCAACTAGCACGAAAGGGCTTACAGAGAGTTGGAGTGAGAACAAAGAGGGGTGATAGAGGAAATGGTGAAGAGAAGGATAGGGAATAGATCAGGGCATCTGGAGACGTCGATTGACATTACTTTTGAATAGTTGGAGATTATAGCTATCAGGGAAACAGGAAGAGAGGAGGAAGATCCACAGACGAGAGGTGCGAAACATGAAGCTATTGGAGTAGAAGTTTCGACAGTGACAGTGTGTAAGCGAGATGCCAGACTAGTAGAACGCTTAAATTCATAAAGTTTGGGGACCAGCTAAAGCAGCTGCACGGAGCAGTTACCATGAAAGTATTTGTAAAAAAGACAGAGGGAGGCAACGGCACGTCTGTGAGAAAGAAACTGCAGACGAAATGACAGATCAGGGCCAATTACGTTGCATATCCGTCTCTGGATCTAATCAAGGACCTTGAGACAAACATAAGGGGCACCAGGCCATATATGGGAGCAATACTCCATGCAAGGTCGAATGGTTGATTTGTAGATTTGAAGAATCGACACCGGCGAGAAAAATTTCCTGGCGTGGCACATGGAGCAAACTTTCTTTGCGGTGAACGAAGCAATTGACGCAATGTATAAAAATTGTCAAGATGCTTGAAATAGTGGTAGTCAGTGGTCGAGATATTGGGATAATATGGTAGATGTAGCAAAGTCTCGTCTCCGAAGACGGTGAACTCCAGAAGTGTTATCCTCGTAACATATGGCCGATCTACATCTTGAAGCAGAATTTGACCTCGTCGAGAAAACAGTACCAGTCGTAATTTTCTTAACAATGATCATTTTATCTAGTTAAATTTTGGTAGAGGTATTTTGCTGAGATTCCAGTAAGCTGTAATGGGTGCGGTAAGTATCTTCCTGATCGAATTCCTTAATCACAGTATCTGCATTAAGAAGTATATTCTTGCTTTAAGTAAGGTTTCCTCGATTGAAGGTGGAATTTGCACATTTATATAAGCGAAATGCCGTGCATGTATTATCGCTGAAACTTTTCCTCGTCTTTAGAAGTTCTTCCAACTTACCATAATTTCTTGTATATAATTTCAAATCAACCAAATAAAATAGATGATTTATCATTTATTTTTCATCTTATGGCCACATCCTGTATTATTTCATAATTCTGAGAAAGGAATTAATACCAGACAAAAAGAAGATATAAAAATTTCCTTAAAGAATTCACATTTAATTTTTATGTTTTACTGAAGAACACAATATCAGAATGCAAGAGAAACACATCTGTCTTCTAGAATGACACTTTGTGTCACAATACTATATATATATATATATATATATATATATATATATATATATATATATATATATATATATAATGAGTTACGGATACATCTAGCTAATTTAACAGTACACTGATGAGACCTTGTTACCAATTTAGTGCTGTGCTTAAATTCATATGTCTAGGTAGTATAGCGGAAACTTTATCAGAAAAATTACCATGCAAGTCTGCGATTTAGCATTGGCGGCCACAATCTTAACAACATAAGATTCGCAGATGACACAGTACCGATAGCAGACATGGAAATGAAATTACAAAATCTCCTACAGAAGGTTGCGACAGAGAGTCAGAAGAAGGGACTAAGCATAAACTACGAGAAAACACAGTGCATCTTCGGCAGTAAGAGGATAAGCCCGAAATGCGATCTGAATGTCGGGAACACTAGAATCAAGCAGACGCGGAAGTATAAAAACCTGGGAAGCGTCTTGACAGACGACGTTAAGTGTGACACTGAGATCCGTAGGCGTATTGGGATGGCCAAGGACACATTCCAAAATATGGGCAGAGTACTGCCAGATAGGAGGATGTCTTTGGTAACAAAGAAAAGAATACTGAGCTGTTACGTGACATCTGTCCTTCTTTAAGGCAGCGAATGTTGGACGATTTCCTCAGAGATAAAGAAGAGACTCGTGACGATGGAGATGTGGTTCTACAGAAATATGCTAAAGATATCATGGACGGAGCGTGTATGCAACGATGAGATGTTAGAGAAGTTGCAAACAAAGAGGAGACTTATACTTAATATCAGGAAGAGGCAGCTAAAGTTTCTGGGACACATAACGAGGAAGGAGGACCTGGAGAATCTGATACTCACGGGTCGAATAGAGGGAAATAGAGACAAGTGAAAAAAAACTCGTGGCATACCTGGCTGATTAAGCAAGTGGATGACAGGACGTGGTCTTGTGCAGGGGGAAGCCGGGCTGAGGAAATTATTGAGAGCTGCAAGGGATAAAGAGAGGAGGAGAGCTATGATCGGCTACGTCCAGAATAGACATGGCAAATAAAAAGTAAATAATATTTGTAGAAAAATACAGAAGAGTTTCATTACGGCGGGGAAAAAGAGGTTGAAGCCAAGATGCCAGGTGTGAACCAACAACATTATAATGTAAAACAAAGGTATACCAGTGAGAGAACAAGAATTGGTAGAAATATGATATTGAGGAACACAGAAAGATTGAAAGGAAAATAGTGAGTTTTAACTTTTACGACGTTTGGCTGAAACTTAATGAAATGAAAACAAAAAGGGAAAGATAATGATTAATGCAGAAAGATTGAAAGGAAAATAGTCAGTTTTAACTTTTGCGACGTTTGGCTGAAACTTAAGGAAATTAAGCAAAAATGGAATGGTATTTATGAACACAGAAAGATTGAAATGAAAATAGTGAGTTTTAACTTTTGCGACTTTTGGCTGAAACTTAATTAACTGAAAAAAAATCTAAAATAGAACTACTTTAAATTCCTCCATTTCCATATTAGGTTGCAGTATAACAAATTTTATTGTATACTAGCAGTAGAGCCCGACGTTGCCCGGGGATATAACAGTAAGAGATAGATCAAGTATCCACCATTATAAAGATTGAAAAATAAAATTGACAAAGATTATTGTTTAAGGTTGACGGACACGCATGTCTTGATTAGTTTTTTTTTTTTTTTACGAATTGGTCAAACCCAAACTCAAATAAAAACATTATTTTCAATCGTTATGAGTCTCTACCGATTGAATAGAATTTTATTATAAACAATTGTCTTGTAAATGGAATTTTTAAAGCATTCCGAATGTAAAAATAAAGAAAAAAGTGTGCAAGACAATAAGAACACTACATGCCAAAAAAAAAAAAAAGTGAAGTTTTGTTGAAATCGGTTGAAAAATTTAGCTAGACTTTCTGTAATCTTTTAGTTTTACAATTTATGATTTTTACTTATTGAATACAGTAAAAAAAAATTACATATTTTGCTTGTGGTGATTCATAATTAGAATTCCGATTTGAATATATTTTCCATTCGTTGTTTCTAATAAAAAAATATTAACTTTATTTGGGTTTATTAATTATGATCTAACAAATCTTACTCATTTAGTAGCCTTTCTGTAATAATAATCTTTTACACTTTATGATTTTTTACTTATTGAATACAGTAAAAAATTGGACACCATGTGTATTTAAAGTAGTTTCCGTTCTGGTTATTATTTTAGTTGGGACTTGTGTATGTTTAGATTTCTTATCTTTCCCTAAAGATAAAGAATTTATTCCGATGTTTGTATTCGTACAATCAGTAGAGATCATTAGATTATTGTTTAATGTTGACGGACACGCATGTCTTAATTAGTTTTTTTTTTTTAGGAATTGGTCAAACCCAAACTCAAACAAAAACATTGTTTTCAATCGTTATGAGTCTCCCGATTGAAAAGAATCTTATAAACAATTGTCTTGTAAATGAAATTTTTAAAGCATTCTGAATGTTAAAAATAAAGAAAAAAGTGTGCAAGAGAATAAGAAACACTACCTGCCAAAAAAAAAAAGTGAAGTTTTGTTTTATCGGCTGAAAAATATAGGAAATCCGGTCCCATAGTAAAAGGAACCCACACACACAAACAACCCGATGTGAGTTGTCACCCTTCCATTTTCACGATGTCTCTTAATCGTGTTTTCAAATTGATTTTGTGCAAAGACAATTATATTTTTCCCATTTTTGGCGCTGTTAGAACCACCACAAGGTAATTTTATGTAGTCCTGTGAAGTTTTGTTGAAATCAGTTGAAAAATGTAGGAAATCCGATCCAATATATAAACGTTACACACACACACACACACACAATCTGCGTTTTATAATAAGTAAGATAATCACGAACTAAGATTGTTATCCCAATAATATGCAGCCACACTTATTTATATATTATATGCGGAAACATTAATATTACCATTACGATTTATTTATAACTTTTATTTAAATTACTGTCTTTTTTTTTCTGATACACAAATGATGCAATAATTTATTGTCTTTTTCCAGATATTGTCTTATTTTTTTTAAATATACATTATTATTCATATGTTATATTTTTCTTTATACCTAAATATTTACACAAACACGTGTGTGTGTGTGCGCGCATGCAGACACATACATACACTTAGATATATCTGACCATGAGACCCGCGTTCGAATCTCACCATGGTTGATTGTCAGGACGGAAACTTCCTGATGTTATCGGTCTGGAGGGGGCTATCCCAGCATGCGACACCTTTGTAAAGTGCCTGCTATCCCTACCACGTTTTGACACAAGCATTGCGTGTCAAATTGCGTAGACAGAATACTTAGTAGCCGTCGATATGTCTGCTAGCACGTGGTCACAGGTCATCGTGCGGTTTTGAGTGGGCGGGTTTTGTTCATATTGCAGATCATGCTAGATGACACGGTTTCTCCCAGAAACTGTAACTAAGGTCTGTTCAGCAAATTTGCCGTATAAAACACAGGTGGCCTCTGTGGGTGTTGAACAAACATAAATGTGCCTGAGCGAGAGTCTGCAATAGGGATTTTCTAGCCGTCCTAGTAGACGGGTATCCTCGAATACGAGTGGCTGTATTATTATTAGTAGAAGAATATATATATATATATATATATATATATATATATTATATATTATTAGAAGATTATATATATATATATATATATATATATATATATATATATATATATCGTATGTAAAGAAAAGTCTTGATTGTTTTTCTTTTAATCATCCATTATTCTTATATTTTTTGTTTATTATATTATATTATAATAATTGTAAAGTTATTATTTATTTACAGTATTTCATATACATATTTTTAATTTTTTTTGTTAATATTTGTTATCATTAAGATAAGTCATGACATACAACGATTTTTCTTTTTTTTCTTTTTATTTAAAAAAAAAATGTTTAGCACGTGTAAGGATATCCCGCTAAGATTTAAATATATTAAGAACATTTAATGTATTGTATTTTTGTTTTAATTATAGTGGCATAATTCTAATCTATTTACTTATCTGCTGTTGTTTTCACGAAAGTGATCGTAATTTTCGGAATTTGAGGAAAGCATTTTTGTAATGATTATTTTGTTTATCCTTGACTAGTGGCTCATTATCGCCGATTTCTTTATCTATTATTATTTATATACAAAGATTATTGTAACAAAATTTGGTATGAATTTTATTGCTTTACATTTTCTAATTTATTAACTGCAAAAAATCATTCCTAGTTATAAACTTATTTTGTTTGGTTTTTGCTAATAGTCAACCTTGTATTATTATCTATCTTTCACATATTTTAAAAACAACAACAACAGCAACTCCAATAATAAAAATAATAATTATTTTTTTAATTGTGATAACAATAATAATAATATTCTCATATAATTGACAATAATTTTGTATGTTATTATATTATTTAAAAGTATAGCAATATATTGGCATATTGATGACGATCTGTTTACTCCAGCATAAAATATATATATATATATATATATATATATATATATATATATATATATATATATATATATATATATATATATATATCCTCGGAACTATGTAAACTACCAGTATATTTTCAGGCAGGACATTTATGCAATTCAAAGAGAATGTTTGTCCGAGAAGTGAGCCCTGGGAAATAGCTGCGTTGACCACCAGGGACCCGGATAATCTTCAGGGACCTACATGTTAGGAAGGACTTTATAACTGAGTAAAACCTTTCAGTGATTCCATATTGTGCATTAGAAAATAAATATGTAAATTAATTAATTTCCCAATAGCCGATACCGATGACGACACGTTAGACCAAGTCAAAAACTAACTTCCGCAAAGAAAACCAGGATACAGAGAAAGGAATTCAAACTGCCTCACAGATAACGCATCTGTTCTTGATAAGGACTACGAAAGTCGAAATTGCTAGAAGAAATATAACAAAATATGAACTTCGGACAGTTTATCCACTACATCGAGCTCATTACACAAAAGCTTATTCGAAAATTTATTAAAAATAACGGATTGACCCAGTCGTTTTTTTTAATTATATATATATATAGTGCCATCCACAGTCAGACGGTTTCGAAGCTCTTCAATGTGGCTAGCCGTCCGATTGCTTCAACCGGTGTCGAAAGCCGACCGAACTGATATCAGTCAGATATCCTACGCCGAGGCCATCGTCGCACAGCAGCGAAAATTGGAAATTTTACCGTTTTTCCAATACAAAATACACCAGCGGCCCGGAGAACTCAATTCATACTTGAAGAGTCATGCATTAATAGCAGTAGGAGCCGCTGTTTTTAAAATCTCTTTCTCTCGAGAACTGAACCGGATTTCCCGGGAGAATATACAGAGTCATACACAAACAGATTGCTTCGTTGTTTTACAGCACTTCAGTGTTGCTAGATGTCCGATTGCTTCAAGCCGGAATACACGTTCCCGAGCCATAGCAGTAGTGATGTGTCTTGGGCAAGATAGCCTGATGGAGTCTAAGCCTCTCCAGATAGGTGTGAATTCAGAAGATTTCTTATTGTAGAATAGTTGAAAACCAAGCTATGGAACTGACATGTCATGATATTAATCAATAGTTATGGACGAGGAAGTAGGAATATATTCATATCTTTCTCAGACAGATTTGGGCGTAAGTAAAGGTATTTTTTTTTACAAAAGTGACGGAAAGAAAAACTAAAAAAGGAATTAGGCTATACAAAATTTTTAAAAAATACCTAAAATTCCCTGCATCCTTCTGTTGTGCGCATGTGTAGTCCGACCAACATAACAAATTTAGTCCGATGAAGTCATGAAAGATGAAACGCTCGCAAGTAAACTTTTCCCAATTTATCATACAAATTTTCCAATACTGTTAATGATATATAAAAATATATTTCGTTATCTCATATATATATATATATATATATATATATATGAGATAACGAAATATATATATATATATATATATATATATATATATATATATATATATATATATATATATATACATGTATGTAACATCAAAATTTTACAATTGTTAGATTATGTTTTGAAATGTTTTGAACATAGATATGATTAAATATATCTTACTGGAATTCTCCAAGGTTTTTATAACACTATTGGACTTTATTTTGAGTAATAAAACTGTATAATTTCTCTCCAAGTTTAACAGAAGAATCATGATGAAATCAATCATAAAAGGAAATGACATCTTCATTAATTAACTATAGCTAAGAAAGGAAAGTTCATGAAGGATTGATATAAAATTATTATATATATATATATATATATATATATATATATATATATATATATATATAAATATTATAATTATTATTATTATTATTATTACAGGGTTATTTTCCATCTTATTCAAGTTGATCTCCGGCCTTTAATCTTCTGTCCTGGAGTAACAAAGTGCCTCAAATTTTTCACGTGCAACTTAATTTTCAAGTCTTTTTTTTTTCAATGCTCTTTAGACTCTTATACTCAATGCTCTTATACTCACGTGTTAAAAATCTTATGGACTAGAGTTGGATCTTTTCTAATTGTTCTCTTTAACCATAAGGTGAAATGATGATCCCTCTTCTCTTTGGGAGCTTCTGATCCAGTTTTCTTCTTTACTGTTCCCTGTTTTTCAAACTTATTCACTGTTTTCTTGATGTGTTTTGAATGGACTTTGAAGATGGAAGCCATAGGATGAATGCTGGTACCATTACTTCGGCCTGAATGATCTTTTTTTCTTCTCATCATTGGTCAGTTGAGAAGACATTGGTGTTGAGACAAACGATTTTAACCTGTTTTTTTTTTTTCTAGCGACATAATTCAAAAGATTTTTCTGTGATTCTTACAACAAATGGTGTCACGATTGCTAAATGTCTTATCTGAAAACTTGGAAAAAGAAACTTAGTTATGCTGTTACAAGATTTGGACAATTTAGCAGTTACATTTATATATATATATATATATATATATATATATATAAATATATATATATATATATCATATATATATATATATATATATATATATGTATATATATGTGTCTATCAATATGTGTGTATGTGTGTGTGTGTGTGTGTTTGTGAACCTGCATACCTACACTTTTCTATGCATACAAGATTACACAAATGTATGTGATTTTGTATGTACAAAATAATCACATACACATGTGATTTGTGTATGTCTAGAAATAATCACACACACACACACACACACACACACACACACACACACACACACACACACACACACACACACTGCACCTAACAATACAGACTCACATTGGATTACTTAGGCACACATTATTTAAATATGTATTTTTATTCACATAATCTTTCTATTTTTTATTTGTTTTCTGCGATACGCATTTTCATTTAATCTGCGCGACCAAAATTACCCACAATGCTCTGAAAATTAAATTATTTGCAAAATGCGAAATTTTTGTAAATAACTCCGTAAATAAATTTTTTTAAAATTGATTTTTTTTCTTTATGTTAATTATGACAGCACTGAGTGAACTCGAATCGTGTGTCTCCGTTCCCACTTTGAAAAACCTCCTTTTTCCTTTCCTATTTTCCCCTCAAGCATACTCTTCTTTGTTCTAAACATACACATCGAGAATTTTTATTTCCATCCCTTGCTATTCCCCTTCTGTATCCGCCCGATTTCCTTTCTGCATTTTCACGTTGACGTTTTTCTTTCTTTTTCTTTTCTTATTTAATATGATTTTTTTCTCTCTTTCTTTTTTCCTTTTTGTCATCATCCCTGCATTGGAATGTGTTCACTTGTCAGCGACATCTTTGGAAATTCCCTGATCATATTAAAGCTTTATTTTATCATACTATTACGCATGCCTGCAAAACACCGACTTGTACACATGCGCATCAACACCCATGCAGGATTTGATCAGGTCACGAATAAAGATAAATTTACACATACACAACGATATATTTATCAAAATCTACATAGAGACACACACACGTGCACACGCACGCATACACGTAGATAGATAGATAGATAGATAGATAGATAGATAGATAGATAGATAGATAGATAGATAAGAAAACAGTGACATTTTCAGATCACTATTTAGCTGTGTCAGATTACGGATTTATTCAATCAATTTCTCGAGATTGTTCTGAAAAATTCTTCTTTGAATCAACAACTTTTCATCACACTTTATATGTATGAATCAATCTCTTCTTTGAATCAACAACTTTTCATCACACTTTATATGTATGAATCTTTGTCTAAATTTTCTCTTGAATAAAAACTGTCTGTATGCATCACATACGGGCTTTTCAAACATTGGTAACTTCTTCCATCTGCGACATTACAACTGTCGTAATTTTTCCGGACGTCTTATATCAGCGTCCTCTTCTCGATTTCAGGGTGCATTGTTGAATAATAATATTCACAGTATATTTGTTATATTTTCATTTTCAAAAACGATATTTAAAAAAAGAAAATAGAGTTCTTGTCTCTCGTTCCTTCATCGTGTTTTTGCTTTGTTTCAAAATGTTTCCTTTTTTTTATACATTCAATCTTTTGGCCATCATGTAAATGTTCGTGAATTGTTACAATTGAATTACATCAGATTTGGCTCAAATTCACTGTCTGTGGTTTAGGAAATGATCTACTGTTCACTAATAGATTGATATTTGCAAAGCGTAACCCAGGCCGATAGAAACCAAATAGAGGGGGAGAAAAATGCGTGGTGTGGCCATCATTTTAACTTACGAAGGCATCCTGCAAGTAAAACTAAATACTGTTTATTTTTCGTGGGTGCTCGAATGTTGACTTTAGTTGTCAGACGTCATAGAAGTAATTACTCTCTCGCATTAATGTAAATGTGGATATTTACCTCACTTAGCAAATCATGTCACGAATTACGACATCGGGTTCCAGTGAGGAGTGATATCACAAATGTAGCAGTTATCAGTCAGAATCGTATGAAGAATGTGTTTATATATTGAAGTTTGTTGAATGAGACAGATAATTGAGAAATACAAGGGAATGCTGTGGAAAAAATTTGATAAAAAAGATAAAAAAAAAAACATTTCATCGAATAAAACTATAATTTCTCAATAAGTGGTGGGAGCTAAAGTTTTGGCATAAAATTATGAAATATTTATGTCGCAGAATAACTTCCTTGTTCGTTGATGATCAATCTTTCTTAAATTGTTCGTGTCCATTCTAAACTACGAAACATTTTGCATATGTTGCTACATAAAATGAAGAAATATACTAAAGCGATTTCTAAAGTATTACCATATTTTCCGGCGTACAAGTCGCTGCAGCATGGAAGACGCACCCTAATGTTGGAAAGAGATTTCTAAAAAAAATGTCATTCTCATACAAGAACACATTCCCCATGCGTCCCTCACATACTGGCGCCACGTATTGTTTACATTAATCACTCGTCCGATTTTGTTTGTACGGCAATAACACACTAGTTAAGAGCAGAAAGGGTCCCGCCATTGCTAGTAATGTTTGGGACTCGATTCCAGGAAGGTTTATAGTCTTCGAAATACTTGTAATAGCTAAGTACTGAGGATATATTATATAAAAGGTTGAATCAGATAGCTAACATTATAAGGTAATGGCTCAACATAAAAATCCACATCTCTATCTGTCAACTCAATCGGTGATCGTCCAAGCTTACTTGGGCCTGGGCGTTGTCTTACATTCGTCTTGGAATACGCACACGCATTTTGCAAGGTATTTTTTATGTAAAAAGTGCATCTCTTAAGCCGGAAAATACGGTATATACTAAACTAGTTTTGGTGAAAAGACATGAGTGAAAATACATGTGCGATTGAAACATATGCCATCTGTTACCTTAGAACCTTGTGCCCAAAGTTATGCAAGAAACAATAATTATTTGTGTCCCTAGGTTCAAAACATGAGCCAAAGAATGAAATCTGCTTCATTTGAAACTGTCACCTGTGTGATGCCATTAAACTTAGGCAAGTGGCAATCGTGTTTTAAGTAAATAATATCATACAATTTTCTTTCAGATATCAGCAGTTACCATCATAGTTTGGACTGGTGTACATGGTGCGCATTTCATGTGACATCGGAATGATTCTGTTCCGGATAGAAAACCAATTCTTTTCGGGGCTGCAATTTTCAGGGCCATAAAATCAACGTTTAAAAGAAAGTCACATGAAATACATCGACGGATGATGGAAAACTTTAGCATTCGTCTACAATAGTGTTTGGCGAATAGAGTCCCACATTTGGAAAATATCGTTTTAAAAACCAAATGAAAAAATACTGTTGCCCTTTGTTTAAACAACAGTTAAATATTTTTAATAGCAGTTATCTTGTTTTTTTTTATCAACCTTTAAACTACGGCAGGTATTTCTGCCGCACCATATATAACCCAGTAATTGTGATCAGTTCGACAAACCCATTAACGATAACATCCAAGTCGCTTTCTGTATAAGTTGTGAATTTAAAAAAAACATAGTTTTTTTTTTTCATTTTAGAGTGCTGTGCTTGAAAAATTATATCTAATCTATAAACTAATTCTTGACCATTTCATTAATGATCTTACATCAAATCTTTAAATCTAAAACTAAAAAAAGATTAGCATAGTAGAGGAAAATATTAAATATTTCCACAAAACAATCTGAATTCAAAGCCAAGATTTTATTAGCGGTCCAAAATCTAATCATTGTGATTAAAACGGACATAAAAAAAAAAAAAAAAAAGAGTACAGTGATGTGACGTCCCTAAACACAGCCTTCGCTCGCTCCTCGCTGCTTCGTTCGGGTGTCGCCGCTCCAAACGTGACGTCCGCCTGTTGCGTCAGTCGTGTTGTCTCGTCCTGTGACGACCAACTGGCTTGGTATTCGTCGCGGCACCCAAATGTGACGTTCTAACCTTTTGGTGATTCGGATGGGAATCTGGTTAGATTCGACATCAGCCTCGTCGTTCCCAACTCGCTTCCAACGTCTGGTTACCAAAGTAACTGCGTTGATCTCCAGTCCGCCTACCCACGTTGTGAATTGATCTTAGGCAGACGAAATCAATCAGTCGTTGGGGCCGTAATGCAAATTGAGTTCAAACGGGGGTGATATCACACAAATATGCATAAAAGCAAAGAAAAAGAAAATGAAAACTCAAAAGTTCAAGGTATCAAAAAAAGGATAACAATACTTTATGCCTAGTTGCTGGATACATAGGACTGCGTCTATCTCCCGACCCGCTATATGGATTGTGACACGTTGTTTTTGTTAGGTGAGTTTTAACATCTTAAGTTGTCTGTTATTTAAGAAATTGGTTCTTGGTGTGTCTTCAGGCGATAGTCGAAAACCTTATTTTGGTGGTATAGATCTAAGTCGCTCTTCAAAATAAATTGTTCTTGGATTGAAGATGAGTTCGGAAGTTGCGCGAATCTTAGTCAGCTGCGAGGCCTGCTTCAACTGAGCACTCTGGATTGAACTCCTCTGAACTGAACTGAACTTAACTCTACTCAACTGATTTCTGCTCGCTGCGACTTTGCTTATATGGACGCCGACCAAAACCGGAGGTTCCTCGATAATTCTAAATACCTATCCACTTCTTTTATTTTTGGTTAGGAATTTTCCACTTCTTTCCATTTTTGGGAGTCTTCTCTTACTCCCACCTTCTCACCAAACTTCAGAGGGGCGTCAACGGTTCTCCCTACTTCTTCGTAGCAACCTCTCATACCCATCCTCTAGGTGGGCGGTGGCGGCTTCCCTCCTTGCGTCACGTGATCACCACTCGGCCAATGATGTCCAGGCGGGCGTGTGATCCAGCGGGCTTTGTTTCAGGAAGAAAAAATATATCTTGCTCAAAAAAAAATATCTTTTTCTTTTCCTTTTCTTTCCTTAATCGCAACTCTCACCTTCTCTGGCCGCCAACAGAACAATGCGACCAGTAGTGTGATAACTTCAATTCTTCATCTGGACCTCGTCAGTCAGATTCTCGCTAATTATCAGAATGGGTGGTCGTCCAGCAAAACACAGTCGACCGTCGCCTCAAAAAAAAACAGTTCCATTGTTCTAGTCATTCTTTGGTGCCAATTTCTGATAACATAGTTTTGTTATCACAACCGAAGTTGTCTTGTCAAAAAACGGTCAGCCGTTACTTCGTGTGCGGCTTAGCAGACGACACAGTTAATTTTTCTTATCTATCCAAAGCCCTGTATTTCACCTGTTCTTTGTCAATTATCAAAATAACATTTTCAATTGGAGTTTTCTTAGCTAGTCGGTCTGTGGTTTGCTAATTAGATGTTTTGCCAGCATTAAGCGGCTGTTATCTATCCCCGATAACACAAGTTCGTCGCCAGAACATAGTCGATTCCCTTATCCACTTAGAATTTTTCTGCGATGGTAATGACACCTTTTTCGCCATTTGCTACTTATCAAAATAACATTGTCAATTGTCCCCGGTCGTGGGTGGTTTATTTTATCATCTACGCTTAAGTCACGCCTCTCTTTTCCTTTCTTTCCTTTCTCTTTTTCCTTTCTTTTCCTTTTGCCCTGGTAAATGGTGCCACAGTGACAATAAATGACAATACGAAAAAAATGATAAACAAATATGGAATAAGTTGTTTGGCTTCAGTTTCTCTTTCGACTGAGATCGAACTGTGCACGATCTTGGTCACGGCAAGATAAATTTAAACTCATGGCCTTTTCGCCAAAACTAGCTTCGTAATAATTCTAGATAAATCTTTTTGATATTTTTCGTCTTTTTATGTAACGCAAAAGTTATTCGTCAGTTTACTAAATATTTTACTTCTTCGATCGAGCTGTAATAAAAGAGGGATGAAAACGGGTCAGCTAATTCTATTTTTTTTGTTCCATTCTTCATTTACTATGGTTGTATATTATTTTCTTTTTTATGTGCCTGGTTTTATGACACCGATTAAATTTTTCCACTTGTTCCAATTTTAAAAAAAGACTATTTTTATCGAATTTACTAAATTTCCACTACATTAACAACTATCTTTAAATAGCTACACTACGCAATACATCCTCTGACGAAAGGAACGTAATAATACTACAATAATAATGAAGAAAATAAATAAAAAACATTCCAAAAATATTAATCGTAAATTATGTGTTAACTGTGCAAACTCCACAGTTAGGTGTCAAGATATACATCGTCATCAGGCTTGCTGTCGCTGCCATAGATTTTGTAGAAACTAAATTTTCTTCGGGGGTTGAATTGTTAGCCCCACGGCGGGCATTGAATTCAGAGTTGAACTTATTCTAGACTGGTTGCTAGCCAATGCTAGGAAGACTAATCTACGCTGTTATTAATTTTAAAGTTGAGATAAAAGAGATGGATTCGCAGCTTGCCAGGAATATATGTACAAAAGTGAACACATAAATTTCCAGTCTTGATAGAATTCAAAAGCATCTGCGTGTCCACCCATATTCCCTTCGTATTCCATCGGCGAGAAGTTAAACTAAAAGAGCTACTTTCTGCGAACCACTGCCCTATAAGAACAGGATCCCAAGGGAATGTTTCCCAGATCACTACCATCTTAACCTGTTCAAATCTAGAGTTAACAATTTTCATCCCCTCCTATCTTTATGAACTCTTACCGTACCCCCACACCCAACCAGGGAATTGTATAGGGTGTACCATAGAGTAAAAAAAGAAAAAGCCAGTTAGATTTTAATTCCAGGCCTTCATCCCATTTACCGAAGCAATATGTAGAAAGCAGAAAGCACGAATCACACATACACGCACACACACACACACACACACACACACACACACACACACACACACATGAATAGGTGGGTGGGTGGGTGTGGGTGTGTCCGTGCGTGCGTGCATGTGGTTGCGTGTGTGTGTGTGTTTGCGTGTGTGTGTGTGTGTGTGTGTGTGTGTGTGTGTGTGTGTGTGTGTGTGTGAGCGCGCGCGCTTCGCATGCTTTCTGCTTAACCAAAAAGGATGTACGTACGTCAGTGTGGGTCTCCACGTGTCCATCTCTGTGCGTGTGTCTGTGGGTTTATTCTTCTATTTAATGATAAAATGCTTTCCTGAAGCATTTATTGTGAAGTAATTGTCGCAAGATAAAGCACTGGGACCGTCTTCTTTTTTTTCCGGCTGTAGCAATATTGGTTTGAAATAAGGCTACCAGTACAATATTATGCCTCTGTCATTTTTAACTGTAATAACGCCTCTTCAGTGTGGGAGTAATTAGCAATGAAGTGAAGACTTATATAGACTCCCATCATATATTTACGTGGATGGCCAAATCGGAGTCAGCTAGTGAGTGGGAGGGTAAATTAGTTTTTTGTTCTCTCACGAATACGGGTCAGTGATAAGAGAGAATGCATGGCCATCAGTGAAAGGATTAGCCCGAAATGCGATTTGCAGGTTGGGGGCACTAACGTCAAGCAGGTGCGGAAGTTTAAATTGTTTAACGGGGGACGGTACGTGCAACGCTGAGATCCGAAGACAGATTTCGATGGCCAAGGATGTATTTCAAAAGCTGGGTAGAGTACTGCGATACAGGAGGATTTTTTGGTGACAAAGAAAAGAGTACTAAGCTGCTATGTGACGTATGTCATTCTTTACGGCAGCCAATGTTGGACGGTCTCCTTAAAGATGAAGAAGAGACTCGAGGAAGCAGAGATGTGGTTCTACAGAAAGTCGTACGACCGCGAAAAATCTAGCCAAATATTCCTAATCTATAAAAAACGATTTTTCGTCATCCTAAGGTAGATAATTTGTCTTTATGTATCTTAAATAATGATTGTCACAAGTGACACTGAGAATAAGTCGTGTTCATGTAGATACCTCAGTAAGTTTGAATGGGATTTATGTTACACGATTTCGCATTACTTTTCTTTCTTATATCTCTTCATGTCCATTAAACGAATTCCCTGCAGAGATTATTTCCGCGAAGAAGGTGATTCTCTTACAGAAGACAAGTGATAGCAAATCTCTGTGCAGGTTTTTGGATGTTCCTCAATAATTTTGAGGTTTCTATTTTCTTCAAAAGTTTATATTCGCATATACTTACTCACAATGCACGCATTCACACACACACACACGCACACACAGAGAGAGAAAGAGAGAAAGAGGGAGAGAGAGAGAGAGAAAGACACATATATATTAGTACACAGTTTATTACGTTTACTATATATATATATATATATATATATATATATATATATATATTACATACAATTTATTACATTTACCATATATATATTTATACATACACACATATATATATATATATATATTAGTTCACAGTTTATGACGTTTACTCTCTCTTTCTCTCTCTCTCTCTATATATATATATATATTTTATTACGTTTACTATACATATATACATATATTACTAGACAATTTATTACATTTACTATATATATATATATATATATATATATATATATATATATATATATATATATATATATATATAGTGATGGTGTGGATTGAGCATGAGGCTAGATGCAAATTTTAACAAAACAAAAACAAGCCATAAATCCATGGATAGAAATGAATCATTCTAAAATAAAATTATTCACTTAGCAATTCACTAAAGTCAAACAATGCAACGGAAATCACATAAACAGCGTTGGTGTATATTTTCACGGTAGCATAATTGAATAAATGTAAGAGTAATAAGGTTTCGTACTCATTAGCCTATTGCATTGTGTTATATTTATATATCGTAATTTTTAAATGTTATTCAGTAGGTGGCGTTTTAAAACGTGATTTCCTTTCACGCACGACTGAGATTTATGATATATATATAAATGTTCTTATATGCGGCATTTAAAAGCGTCTTTCTTCATGATTCTTGTGTAGATTGAATTTTAAATGGTTTTGCATTAATTTAAAAAAGTAAAAATTGTGGAAAGTATATTGAATTTTATTTATTTTAAATTCTTTTATTTCCGGAAATGGAAATGTCTGAACCAACAGGAAATTAGTGTGTCCTTTATCTGTATGGAGACATAAGATGAGCGTATTGTTCATAACGTGTTTACTAAGTTCAGCAATATACATTTGGAGCTTTCAGACTAAGAAACTTGAAGCTTTGAGACTAAGACACTTCGGGCATATTTATAATAGTTCAAACATCATTTAAAAGTAATCCACATCCGATGACATGGCTCATCACAGATATTCTCCACATATCTCATATTAACTTTCTAAGTAATTAAAAAATTACATTTAGCTGCCCCGAGATATAACGGAAAAAATATTTAATTATATTTCCTTCTCCAATTTCGTAATAAAAAGCACCAGAAAAACAACTCTTATTTGAAAAGTACGATTGAAGGCGTTGAAAAATGGGTTGTATACAACAATGTTTTGTTACGGTTTTTGGGTATACAACGCCTATAACTAGTGAGCGAGTCAGAATGACTTATTTCCCTTTATAGTCGACCAATAGAAGGTTGACCAATCAGAAGCCGCCCAACACTGTATTCATCGTGTATAAAGGCGGCCATCTTGTTTCCTCATTTCGGAAGGACCAAAGGTGTTGTGTATGATACACCTAATTTACATAAGCGGACTACCGACCATATAAATATGGGTTGGTACCGGAAGACGGGGAAGATAGTAGAGATTAAGAAATTGAATCCAGAGACTCTGCCCGACTGCGATTTAGTCAACCCATTATGCAGGAACAGTCTTCCCAAGAATATACCAAACTAACTGTAAATATTGTGTACCTATTCTTTGTTTCAATACATTTTGTTAACGTACATTTTGTGTTGTATTATTCCATGCTTATTTAAGCTTCAACAAAAGGCGACCAGGAGAAGGATGAACTACACTCTGCTGTGATATCCACTGCGAACCTAAAGTACGCTTTCCTACTGTCTCCGAAATATTCACTGCCAACCTCTAGATTCAATACTCAAGGACGACCGTCATGAAAATGTCTAACATGTTTACCGATCAATCTCCTGTTGAAAAGAGGAAAGTCGGTGTACATCCTAAGAACGTGATGATGTGTATCTGATGAGATTGCATACAGACAAGTACTCTTCCCAGTTTGGCAAACTGCAACCTAGGATCGATGAATATCGTCTGAAACAAGGCATTCAAAATGGTGTCGTCTTGTATCTCTTTCCAGACCAAGTAGAGATGTGTCTACCAACAAAACACTGAACTGACATTTGCAAATTGGGATGATCGCTACAAAATTAACTCGTAGAAGATAATACATTGTCTTGCTGCCTGTGTAAATTACTTAGATCTGTTCATGACCGTAAAAGCTACTGACAACCCTGAGAGTGTGGAATGATGAAGCTCTTTTAATGATAGAGAAAAGAGCAGAAATAAAAGGAATATATATGTTTGAATAAATCTATGTGTAAATGTAGTTTTTGAAATTGTTAATAGAACTACATACTTTTGTCATGACACCACACTTTAACTGTTCTAATATCATATGAAATATCCTAATGCAATACACACAAACAAACATAACAATATATATATATATATATATATATATATATATATATATATATATATATATATATATATATGTGTGTGGGGGTATGAGTGTGTATGTGGGTGTATATATATATATATATATATATATATATATATATATATATATATATATACACACATACATGTATATATATACATATATGTGTGTGTGGGTGTGTGTGTGTATATATATATATATATATATATATATATATATATACACACGTATATATGTATATAAGTGTGTGTGCAAATATATAGAAAATAGGAAAGACACTTTAGATAAATAATTCGATGTTCTTTAGTATTTTGTATTTATTTAAAAAACAGTGCTCAATACAAAAGTAGAGCCTAAATAATAATCATAATTATGTTTTAAAAATATGATTCCTTTGCTACATAGGAGTTTTTCATGTTAAAAACAAGACAAAGCTCGTTTCATCCTCAAGCGAATTTTCTCTTAAGGATGAAACGGAGATATTGCCTCTTGTTTTTAAAACATGAGAAATCTTATGTAGCGAAGGAATCATATATATAAAAAGAAAAAAATATATATATATATATATATATATATATATATATATATATATGTATTACGGAATGGACAAAGTCCGGCAATCATTTTTAAGACATTTTATGTTTATACATTCTTTTATAGATACAAAATATTTAAGTAAATGCTCTGTTTATAATAAATAGTATTAAACAATATTTACCGGCCTGAATGTCCGAGAAATTTTCATCGAAAATATTTGTTCTCCGACAGCAATCGAACCTGTATCATATATATATATATATATATATATATATATATATATATATATATATATATATATATTATATATATGTGGCCGAGTGGTTGGTTAGAATATTCGTATTTTGACCGATATCTATCTATCTATCTATCTATCCTATATATATATATATATATATATACACACACACACATACATACATACACACACACACACACATATATACATATATATATATATATGATGTATATATATATTTTAACATACAACGTGCGTTAGCACGTGCGATACCCTGTCTCCATCAGACGCCGACCAGGGGTGATACCACGGTTTCGGTGGCTATGGTTGGACCGCCACCCTGGTGCCACCAGTTTGCCACCAGGCAGGGTATGAAGATAAGCTAACTAATTGTTCCTTTAAATAAAATCTATCTGCAATGAAAGTTTCTTGAACGCGTTTGCCGTTATTGACGCGCTCGTAAAAGTCGTTATAGACGACCACGCAAATATCTCACTTGCGCATGTTAGGTAGTAATGTTGCAATAACCACGAAGAAATGACCACATTATTGCGCACATGTTCACATCTATAAAGGTACAGGCGTATACACCATAACGCACGAAGAAGAATAAAAAAATGAACCTAACATCAATAAAAAGCGGATGAATTATTTTCTATAACTTAATTTAAAAATACCTAAAATGTTAAAGTCGAATAGACCGAACGATTCCGAAAAGTATCTCTGAAGTTGGCGTGCTGAATATAACCACAGGGATTGATGTGAAAATGTTATATTTCTATTAATTGCATTGTATATATATATATATATATATATATATATATATATATATATATATATATATATATATCTTTAGGAAGTATGTATATAGAAAAATTCTTGAACATAATTATATAGAGAAAGAATATTAAAAAGTCAAGAAATAAAAAGAAAGAAAGAAGGACGAATAAAAGGAAATTGAATGTATCGAAAAAAAAAGAAAGATATGAAATACTAATTAAATAGATACTGAATGGTATATAATTAAAATAATCCTGTAATTATTTCTTGAATGTTCACAATGAATACATGCAGATGCGAATTTACTAGTGGTGAAACAATGCAAATAAGGAATCATAGCGACCGACATTATCAGCTGCTTCGTTACAGTTACTCGTTAAGAGCAAAAAGGTTGGAACATTTGAAATGCCTCGTCTCAATCATTCGTAAAGACAATTAGAATAATGAGGAAATGACAAGAGATTTGATGACATTTAATGTGACTTGATCCCAAATGAGACATCAGTTATGACTTGATAGAAATAGCATCATACTTATCATCATCATAAACAACAGCAACAACCACAATAATAATAATAATAATAATAATAATAATAATAATAATAATAAAAAGACAGCAAAGACGAATGCAACCGACCAGATACAGAAGCGATGGCAAGATAAACCGCTTCATGGCCAATACCCTGCCCGTACCAAACAAGCTGACGTAGACAAAACCCGTACCCATCAGTGGCTACGTAGTGCAGGGTTGAAAGCGGAAACTGAAAGTTTTATCCTTGCTGCGCAGGACCAATGCTTGCTAACTAGGAATTATCAAGCACATATACTAAAATATTGTGTCAGCCCAAAATGCAGATTCTGTGATAAGTATCCAGAAACGATTGATCATCTTGTATCAGGTTGCACGGTGTTCGCACCCACTGAATATAAAACCCGACATGACAGAGTGGGCCAATATCTGCACTGGAAAATCTGCAACTTCTACGGGAAGGAAACTGAAAGAAACTGCTATGAACACCACCCAGACCCGGTTACGGAGATAGGACCTGTTAAAATTTTATGGGACTACACAATACACACTGACTGAACAATCAAGGCCAATCGGCCAGATATTGTTATTAAAGACCACAAACAAAAACGGTGCCTCCTTATTGACATGGCAGTCCCTGCTGACTGCAATGTATCTTTGAAGATGTTCAAAAAGTTGTCAAAATACAAGGACCATGAAATAGAAATCTCGAAAATGTGGCATATGGGAACATCAACAATCCCTGTTGTAGTTGGAGCCCTAGGACTGGTTGGAAAAGATTGCAGTAGACTAATTGAAGGGATTCCTGGAAGTCCATGCCTCAAGGAGATACAAAAAATTGTTCGGACAAGTACAGCCCACGCCCTGCGAAGGACTTTATCTATGTAATTTAATTTTATTTTTATTTTGTATTTTTTTTTTTTTTTTTGTCTGTGGAAAGTGTCATGACGCCATTTCTAACCTTAGGTCCCTAGGCGGGACCCGGAGACTAATGTGTAAACGCCAGAAATCAAAGAAAACAATAATAAAAATAATAATAACTGCAAGAAATAGGTCCGAACACTACCAGAAACGGTTACGGAAGAAGGATCTGTAACAAATTTTATGGTACGTTACAATAAACACATGAAGAATAATTAAAGATAATCGCCCTGACATCATGATTAGAGACCGCAAAGACAATATGTGCCTCTTTATTGTAATAGCAGTCCAAGCAGTCTGCAATGTATCTTTGAAGATCTTCAATAAACTATCAAAATACAAGGGGCCTGAAATCGAAATTTCAAAAACGTGGCGCATGAGGAAATTAATAATTGCATTTGTAGTTGGAGCCTTCGGATTGATTGGAAAAGGTTCCATTAGCCTCATTGGAGGAATCCCTGGTAGCCCAGGAGTTAAAGAAATACAGAAAAATTGTACAGATATCGGAAATACAGCTTACACCTTAGGATGTGCGATTCTTTTTAAAACTGCTCAGAGAAAAATGTCATAATGCCATTTCTGACATTAGGTCTCTTGTAGGGACTTGGAAAGAAATGAATATATACCAGAAACGAAAGGAACTAAAACAACAACAACAACAACAACAACAATAATAAAATAATAATAATAATAATAGTAATAATAATAATAATTAGAAGAAGATGTGTAGGCTAAAAATATATGATTGACTAAAAGGCTGTAATAAAAAGTAAATTACATGAAACAAGTCATGTAAAGATGTTTTTCAATGTGTTAATAAAAGATGAATTTAGAAAACAAAAGTTAGAAATAATTTTTTAAGATTGTGTAAGAAAAAAGCGGGAAAATAAAACGTGTCGAATGTGCGGTAGATAAGCAGAGGAACGTTAAAATGAGACAATTTTTTAAAGTGTTAAAACAGACAAAATGAAACTTTAGAAAAAAATGAAAAACAGTGGATAGTGGAATAAACTTAAAAATACACAAAATATATTTTTTTTAAAACATTTTTAATGAAATAAAAATAGATGTGAAATGTCGGAACATCCGGGGAATGTAGAAAAAAGAAAACAAAAGGTAGGAAAAAATAGAAAAAAATAATGACAAGACAAAAGAATAAAAAATGGACAGTAAAAAACGAAGGAAAGAAAAGGGTAAAAGAAAAGAAAAGAAAAGAAAAGAAAGGAACAGAAAAATGTAAATAAAACAAATAACAGGAAAGAAAAGACACAAAAAACGAAAATAAGAGAATTGTAAATACTGAAGAGAATATGAAATGTTATTAGACAAATGAAGTCGGTAAAAAAGGAAAAAAAGGAACGAAATGTAAAGGAAAAAAGAAAATAAAGGAAACAAAGAAACAATAGAAAAAGAAAAAGTGGAAGGCAACGACAATAAAAAAGAAAAATTAAAAATCAAAGAAAAGAAAATAGATAAAAAGAGCGAAAATAGAACATTAAACTACGGAAAATAACACAAAATTTAAATAAAATAATAAAGAATATTAGAAAATGAAATAAAGTAAGAGGGAAACGAAATCTAAATGTAAATAAAAACGTAAAATCGAAAAAAATAAAGAAATATTAAAATAAAAAAATGGTAAGACCGGAACGGCAAAGAAATTTTAAAAGATGCCCATTTTGGAAGGCCGAAAAAGAAAAATACTTCTTAAAGCAAAGCGCGAAAGAAACGAATCACAGACTTGAAGAATTTGCTTTTCATTTTATCTACTTTTCCCATTTCAACCGAAACTGAATGGAGTGGAATCGAAAAGAAAGAGCTAAAAAGAGAAGAATGTGAAGAACAAATTCCATTGCATGAATCTAAAGGAATGCACTTAATGGCTTGATCGATTTTGAAAAGAAAACAGAGAGAAAAAAAAATATAAAAGAGTCAATGAGTCGATTTAAAAATCTGGAAGCATTACTTGCAGGATGTGAAATCACGTAATCATTTTTTTCTTTTTTTTAACCGATATTTCTGTCTCTTTCACGATTGCTTTTTCTTCATGTCGTCGTCTTGGATAATGTGTTTATTTAGAGAGGCATAACTTTTCTGCATTTAACTTCCTTTAACAAATTTAGTATTTATTTCACAATTTTTCAAAATGATTTTTATCGTTTCAACATGTTTACTAATCATTAGATTATATTTTCATTTCAAATTTTTAAAAATGGTTATTTTTGTTTTATCTAGACCTCTGCATTGTGAACTTGAAACCATGAAAATTTTCGTATTTATAAAATATTTACATCATATTTATTTATTTACAAATAGTTTTTTAAATATCTTCTCCGCATGCTGTAATAGAAATGCTACAATATTGTCAAAAAATGTGTATGTACATTGTTTTATTTACTTGAAGCGTAACGTTATGGTAGACATTCTTTGCATTTTCAGATCGCAAATTCTTATGCGATGATGCCATCTTACTAACAACTAGCCTGCAATTATTCACAAGGAAATGTGTATGCAATTATATTTACATTAAGCCGCCCTGGTGTATACATGAAATTTGTCTATCTATCTATATCTATATATATATATATATATATATATATATATATATATATATATATATATACTATGTACGTGTATATATATATATATATATTTTACGTACATATATATATATATATATATATATATATATATATATATATATATATATATACATATATATATATATATATATATATATATATATATATATATATATATATATATATGTATATATGTATCGTTTTTGCTGTTTGTGCAGCATATCATTTCCTACATTTTACTTTTTTTAATTAGAATTTAAAACTCACTGACGATTTGTATACATTTTGTTTCAACACATCTGAGTCTTCTCAGCTGATGGTGTTGAATCAACACTATCACTTGAGAAGACGCCAGAAGTGTTGAAACGAAATCGCTATTTTCAAGTGATTTTATAACATTTTGATGTTTTAATTTTCGAATAAATGATTGTATTGTCTCTACTCTGTATTGAGCACTCTTTTAAGAAAATTGTATTTTTTGGTTATTAGAATTTATTCCGTATACACCAATTCTATACTTGGATCTATCTATCTATATATCTATCTATCTATCTATCTCCATATATATATATATATATATATATATATATATATATATATATATATATATATAGATAGATAGATAGATAGATATATATATATATAAAAGGCTCAAACTCTAATATTCCATGATTATGATTTTTAATTATTTTACAATTTATTGCATTGGAATTGTAATCAGGATCCAATTCATCAGATCTACAAATTATGATGAATCGGATTACGATTCCAATATAATAAATTATAACCAAATGTGTGTGTGTGTGTGTGTTTATTTCTGTGTGTGTATTGACTACTAATATTATCAATATAAAATATATATATATATATATATATATATATATATATATATATATAACGTGACTAAATCAAATAACTAGATATTAGCTACCGTATATATGTGCGTTAGCGTGGATACCGGTTAGAGAATAAATATTTACTCAATTTAATATAAGACTTAAACAAATCAGTGTTCAATGTGGTTAGACAGTGCCCAGAAGTATATATTATTAAATACACATATACTAACTTTCGAATTGCAACTTAAATTTTCATTATTCTATCAACTCATCAGACACGAATTATATTGATAGAGCAACGAAAAGTTGCACTGTGTACGTAGGTATACGTATATTTATATACTAATAATGTTAATATATATGTGTGTGTGTTTGTGTGTATATATATATATATATATATATATATATATATATATATATATATATATGTGTGTGTGTGTGTGTGTGTGTGTGTGTGTGTGTGTGTGTGTGTGCATGTCTACAAGAAATTACTTATTTGAATATACAGCGCTTAAGAAATGTCCAAATGATATTTGATTTGAGCCTTTTCATCTAATCTATTAGCCAGTATCGAGATTAGCCGAAAGCGCTGGGATCCTGTTCATATCTTTACACCTTGAACCAATTATGTCCCGAATTCAAGGTTGACTCATCCTCATTCGTTTCTAGGGTCAACCTTTATCTAATCTACGTATCCTCATATGCACTTTGTACTTCAATTGCGCACATACAACCAACACATTCAGTAACCCTTGACCTTGAGTAACTGTTGTGACCCTTTAGTGATGAAAATAGTATTCTAAGCATTCCAGGTAACTGATAAAAATCAACCAAGGCTGTTAAAGCGTATATACGCTTATTTTTATTTACAAATGGAAGTCATTAAGCTCAAGCAAAAAAATGAAAGGAATTTCATTGAAAATCCCTACGAAGGATAAGTATTTCCTTGAATGTGTATTAACAAAGAAAACAGGGAAGAAAGAGTGTAATAAGAAACAATAAAGAGAGTTGACAAAACAGCAAGGAAAGACAGTAAAAGAAAGAAAAATATATGTTAATTAAAATAAACTTATGCTTAGCATAAGAATGACTCATTTCAAATTTATAGAGCACATAATGAGGAAAGGTAAGTTAGAAAATTTAACACTCCCATGACATACTGAAGGCAAGTGGAACAGAGGAATGCTATGCATAACCTACCTAACATGCTTATATAAATGGTTTGAAAAACAGGAGTAGGAGAAATAGCAAACAGACAGTCTACTGAGAGCTAAAACGGAGAGGAAATTCTGGAGAGTCAAGACCTTCCAGGTCCTGAAGGAACATGACGCCTAAAAAAGAAGTAAGGTTAAGTTGACGGATAAAAAGAAAAAAATATTAATATCCCAGTTCTCAGAAAATAATACGGGAAATGCCGAAAATGATCGGGATTACTGATTCAGGTCTAAAAAGATCAGTATTTCTTTCATTCGCCGATCTGTCTCCCATATCAAAATCTCAGTATTTTATGTGTTGTGGTTACTGGTTAGTGTGAAGCAAAACTTCGATTCTTAAATTAGGAGCCAAAACATGTGAGGCCGATTTCTGGTCATTCTTAAACATACACTCGAATGGATTGTAAAGCAAAATATAGAAAAAATTAATATTTCAAATGTTCTTTATCTCAACGTGTTAACTGTAAAGCATTCAAGAAAATGGCAAAATGTTATGTGGCGTCTGTCGAACATATTTTAAAGATGGAGGTAAAGTATTTTTTCTGAGATTATAAGGGGGAGTAGTGAAACAATTTTCAGTGCCAGAAATGCGTTGGCTTAAAAATGGCAAACGAGTCTGGGCGTTGAATTTCGACTAAGATGGTTTTTCTTTTGTCTGTGTTTTTATGCTTAAATGTGGTGAAAATGGCTGCAACCTTAGTAGCCCGTCGCGCAGAGATTCCTTATTGATAGAAGCCATTAAGTGGGGACAGAGATTTTATGCAACCGCTTGACATGCGTCCACTCGATTATCTCCCAAAATATTTCACTTTCTAATAGAAAAGATGCTACGACTACTGTCTCTCATGAAAATAAAACGATAAAATTTAAAATTGATCGTTGTTGATGCAATCTATGATGTAGCGTTGCAGTCTGAAGAATTGAAGTCAACATAAACTCAGAGGGTTTTAAGCTGACAGTCAGGGTGTACATTTATTTGTGAAATTGTAGTGGTAAAAAAACAGATAAATAGAAATAAACAAACAATTAAAATGTAACAAAAAAATGAAAAACTCGACCAAGCAATTAGAAAGTTTTCACAAACAGAATATCACAGGGAGGCCATCAGCAGTGGAGGAGAACTTTCGAAGCGAATTTCTGGAAATGTATATAACAAGAATGAAAATCAACGTAAATCAGCATCGATTATTTAATTTGACCATTCTCAGCTGTGACATTCATCGTAACATACCCAGAATAGAAATGGAACAAATGCGAAGCCCAGCTGTCCGCACTGAATGCGTTGAATTTCAAACATACATCCATTCTTTCACCATATTTTCAAGCAGACGACTACTACATTTGTTTATGCAGAGCATAAATAAATTATATCTTTTAAAAATAACGTATAAACAGAAATTATATTAAGATATTTGTCGGACTAAATGTCTTTCAGATTATGTGAATGTTTACATTAAGGTATGTTTTGTTAGCAGATATGATCGTTCGGGAAAGACCGGCGAATATTTTTTGTTTATATATAGTATTTTAAATTTTGCTAATCAAACGTTTCTCTATAGCAGAGTGACTTTTCCGTATAGAGCTCAGGTTCGATTCCTGTTGGAGAACGCATGTTTTCTACGAAGTCTCTTGAATATTCCGGCAGGTAAATATAATTTATACTGTTTATTAAAAAAAAAACAAAAAAAAAACAGAGCATTTACTTAAATTAATTGTATCTATTAAAAATAACAAAAAATACATGAAATACTTTTCGAACTTAATCCATTTATTAAATACACATACACACACACACACACACACACACACACACACACACATATATATATATATATATATATATATATATATGTGTGTGTGTGTGTGTGAGAATAGAACTGACTTAGAGGCGACAGTGTTTTTCATCCTAGACGCAATCGTCAGGCCACATGAAGATTGCGTCTAGCATGAAATAGACTGTCGCCTCTAAGTGTTGACTTCTGTATTCACTTTTATATTTACACACGCTCTCTCTCTCTCTCTCTATCTCTCTCTCTATCTATCGATCTATCTATCTCTGATATTGAGCACTTTATCCCATAAATATAGCACATCTTAAGACTATATTTCTTCACACACACACACATATATATATATATATATGTACTTTCTCCTGGACGCACTATATACCTCTATTTCTCTCTATTCTATGCACTAGGACATTTACATGCGAACTATTGATCCTTCAAATTTCATCTTATCTGTATATGTATATTGAGTTATGTGACACCATTTAGGGAAGCAAAAAAAAGGAAGAAAAGAAGAGAAAGAAATGAAATTTTGATAGTGACAAATGGTGAAAGGTTTCATTGCCATTGTCGAAAATTCTAAATAGATAAAAATAAACTGTGTCTTGGTGGCGGACTTATATTATCGGGAATAGATAACAGCCACTTGGTGCTGGCGAAAATCTAATTGACAAATTCCAGACCGGCTAGCTAAACTCCGGGACAGAATAGATAAACATTTAACTGTGTCACGGGACTGCCCTGACTACCCACGAGCTAAAGAAAACAAAGGAAAATAGGTTAAGTCTTTGTCGAGGGAAAGATATCGTTAGACAAGGTCTGGGTTTTGTTAGAATCTGGCGATAAGAGCGAAACAATATCATCGGAAAAGATGGCCGTATTTACTGGATGACCACCCACTCTGATAATTGGCGAAAATCTGACTAACGAAGTCCAGATGAAAGTTGAGGCTATCACACTACGGGTCGCATTGTTCTGTTGGCGGCCAGAGGAGAAGAAGAAAGAATAGAAAAGAAAATAAAGAAAGGAAATAGAAAAAAAAGAAAAAAAGAGGAGATAATTCTTTTTTCTTTGAGCAAGATATTTTTGTAAGAAACAAGGCTAGTCAGGTCACACCCACACTGTTGATCGGCCATTGTATGAATGTTAACGAGAGCCGGTGGGGAGGTGATCATGTGATGCAGGGGAGGAGGCCTGCTACTACTCCTTAGAAAGGATAGGTATAAAATGTTACTGCGAAGAAGTGGGAGGATCGTTGACGCCCTCAGAAGGTAGGGGTAAGAGAAGACTTCCAAAAATGGAAATAATAAATTTTTCCTGACCGAAAACTGAGATGTTGTGAGTTTCCCGCGTGTCGGTGTATGAATCAAGACAAACACAGTTGTAGAGGAAAATACTGGTATATAAATAAAAGCAATTAACAATAGAGTGATTAGTAGAACGAAGGTTGGTTAGTACGAAACAATATCCAAAGACTATAGTCCAACGGTATGTACCGGGTAAGCTTATCTGGACTGCTAACGCTGACGCTCTCTCTGACGCTCTCTCTCCAGAGCTGACTTATATAAGAGGGACCAGTCCATTACTAGTTAGAAGGTGGGTGCGCCCCAACAAAAACAAAAGAATGGGATTGTGGATTGGAAATTACCAAGGAACATCAAACCCCAACAAAGCCCACCCAGGTTTTGGTCGGCGTCCATATAAGCAAAGTCGCAGCAAGCGAAAATGAGTTTCCCAGTTCAGCCCAGTTCGGTTCAGCTTCCAGTTCGCAGTTGAAGTGGGCCTTGAACTTTCGAGTTTTTATTTTATTTTCTTTTACACATATTTGTGCGATATCACCCTTTTTGAACTCAACTTGCATTACGGCCCCAACGACTGATTGATTTCGTCTGCCTAAGATCAATTCACAACGTGGGTAGGCGGACTGGAGATCAACGCAGTTACTTTGGTAACCAGACGTTGGAAGCGATTTGGGAAGGACGAGGCTGATATCGAATCTAACCCGATTCACATCCGAATCACCAAAGGGTTAGAACGTCACATTTGGGTGCCGCGACCAATACCAAGCCAGTTGGTCGTCAACACGACTGACGCAGACAGGCGGACGTCACGTTTGGAGCGGCGACACCCGAACGAAGCAGCGAAGAGCGAGCGAAGGCTGTGGGACGTCACAGTTATATAAAATTTTATTTTGCATATATTAAATCTGTGGTCGTTTTCTTTTTGATCCTTACACAAGGGCAGCACAGAAAAACATATTAGGTGATAACGGACAAGAAAAAGACAAGAAAACTAGAAAAAGAAAAACTAAACCAGGAAACAATTCTTGTCTACGTGTCTCGGATAACATTAACACATTGATCTCAATTCTTTTCAAAGAAGACTAAACTAAATAATGAAATGCAATGTATAAATGTTAACTTTAAACAAACAAATCTCATCACACCCATGGATAATGTATGTGAGGAATTACACATATATCAGCAGGAGAAAAAGATTAAAAAAAACACGGTGATAATTGCCGTCTTTTTTTGGAGCTTGTTGAAGTCCTTGTTGTTGCATCTGATTTTAGACGCTAGTCTTCTTTGTAGAAATTACAGTGGCCGTTTCTTTTATTTCTAAGTGAAAAAAACAAACAAACAAAAAAACTCTTCCATGTTTCATATGTGTTGAAGTTTTTCTTCGATTATTCACTGACAAAACGTACGAAATATTATTTCATTCAAAATGAGTGAAATATTATTTATGATTTCAAATTTTCAAAGTAAAGACACTCATTACTACGATAATTACTTCTTCAATCTTATTCCATAGCGTCCTCAACTCAACTTACCCATGCTCTTGTATTTTTCAATCATTTCCATTTCTTTGGAGTCAATCGTTGTATCATACCGAACAGCAAAACGAATAATTTGCCACTTATTACCTTCTTACACTTTTCCTTGGGTACCATGCGTGATGTACGCTTGGTCGATCATATATCTTTTCGATTCATGTTTGTCATGGCAGAAGACACATCATAATAATCTACCGTTACTTTCGAAAGTAGACAGGTTGACAAACAAGGATATATCTTCCTACTATTTAACCCATAGAAAGAGGGATAAGAGATGAATTCCTAGCATTCTGAACGCTATTGCTTTAAGTGAATGAAATAAATATAAAGATTTTTTAATATATTTCGGGTATTATATTTCATAATACTCTAATTATTTTTAACATTGTATTTCATTGCTTTCCAGATGTCTCTTTTTTAATAATTCCCCTGAAGCAAGACAATGAAACCACTAAGATACAATGGGTTACAGAGTGTTAGAGTATAAAAAAAGGAAAAAAAAAACATTATTAAGGAGATAGAAAATAAAAGAAGAGGAATCAAGAAGACAAGCATTCTATTTACATTTTTGAAGATAAATTTTGTCTGTGCAGCATGAAAAGATTTCCAATGGTAAGAGGTGAGAGAAAAGAAACAGGTAACAAAGGACGTACGGTTATATCAAGATAATTCTATTTTATGAGACCGTGTTGCCAGACTAGTTCTATACTTGCATTCATAAAGCCTAGGTGCCACTGAGAAAAGTTCATCAGAACAATTACCATGAAAGTATTTATAGAAACGTCACAGGAAAGATATTTTACGGTGGTGAGAATATGGCTGAAACTGGAATGTCAGGCCAGAATCAATAGTATTGCTTATTTTTCTTTGGATTTAATCTCGACGTATATAGCAGGATAAACAGGACGTATATGATAGAAAATTTCGAAGCATGGACGAATGGTAGAAATATAAATATCTAAGATTGATTCTGGAGAGAAAAAAATGTATAGTAAGACACAGAAAATTAACGTTTACAGCAACAAACTTAGTAATTAATTCAATATAATATTTCCGAGTATCTGCAATGAGTTACTGTTCTCGATGTTAGTATGAGCCATAAATAATGAAAGGGCAGTCTAAAGTGATTATGGAAAGCTGTTTCTTTGCTTGACTATGTTAAACACACACACACACAGACATATATATATATATATATATATATATATATATATATATATATATATATATATATATATAGATAATACTAAGGAGACAGGAAAACCTACCTAGGTTTCACCTAAACGGATTTTCAGGGTAAAGTTGGACTTACCATGAAGATCTGTTTAGCTGAAACCGAGGTAGGTTTGCCTGGCTCCTTAGGATTATCTTAGGTTTAACTCTAATTACTGTATTGAGCATTTTACGTAGTTGTCTTTTACCCTTTTTACTAGTTTTGTCTTTTTTTTGGGGGGGGTTCTCGGAGCTTAAACACTTGGTGATTGTTTTCGCCTTGTTTTAATGTTCTTGGTTCTTTCCTTTTTTATTCCCCATTTTTCCTCGGGTACCAATTTGTTCTACCAAGTTGAGCTATCCGAGATTTTCTAAACGCGTACCACTTTACACACACACACACACACACACACACACACACATATATATATATATATATATATATATATATATATATATATATATATATATATATATATATTCAACCACAGACTGTATCAAAGCTCGTCAATGTGACTAGACATGCGATTGCTTCAAGCACCCTACGGAGAATGTGGATTTTTAACGCCTTATATACGAGATATGTGTTACCGACTATCAGAGTGCTCAAGAAACCAAGATATTCCCTTTCTTCCGAAATGCTCGACCTACGAAAGCGGATTACATATATATATATATATATATATATATATATATATATATATATAATGAGGAATTACATATATATAGCGGATATATATATATATATATATATATATATATATATATATATATATATATATAATGAGGAATCACATGTTTTGTTTTGTATAAATACCTGAAGATATTATATTAAAATATTTTTTCAAGGTGAGTAACCGTTAGCTTAGCTAAATAATGAAAGTGTAGTGTTTTACAGGTATATGCTCATTATTCGATTCCTGCCGGGAACATATTTTCTTTCATGAATGCACAAACCAAATGACGTAATTCACACATTTTAATAAAAAATAAATTTAAGGTTTCTATATCAAATATAAAGCAATCACTATAATAATGTTCGAAGTAATACAAAATAGCAGAATATATAAAATCAAATTTTATTAGGAGCTACCAAATTCGGGAAGTTGTGGGGGAGACATGACCACCCACGTCCCGAAGGGATATGCCACATAGCATGAGATAATAAATGTTGATATTGTGTGAGATGTGAGAGCAAAAACTATATTGTATTTTACGTTAATTAAATATCTTTAATTATCAGAAAATGGTGTCTTCTGTAAATATTTCTAACACAAGGCCACGTCAAAATAAAAAAAAGATGCTGCTATTACCAACATTGATGAAAATATTCATAAATTAGTTCAGTATTAAACTACAATTAATGAAACCATGACTGTATATGAGCACAAAATTCGTGTTGACTGGAAATAAAAGGAAACTATAGAAAAGAAAATTTAAAAAAGAAAATTATGAAAACAATTTATTTTCAGCTTAAATATTATCAGTATGTTTTTTACTTTTTATCGATAGATGCCAATGTAATTACGAGAGCAACGGTGGTATTTAGTTTAGATCTGTTTTCAGTGAAACACGTGACTATATGAAGAATGCCCGAAGAAACTATTTGTTAGAAACAGTGCTTTAAAGAATACCTGCTCAGGGTTATTTTAAACAAGAGTTTCCAGGAAATGAGGGACTATTCCGAATATATTTCTGTTGGAATCGTGAGTACCGTGAATAGCTTTAATACATCCGTTATTTTTGTTCGTAAATTTCCTTCGCTTTGTTCTTTAGCGGTTTTGTTGACCGTGCAAATATTCTATATTTTGCCGGTATATCTTATCACCGGAATCTGTTGAAAAGTCTAGTTTTGGTCGTCGTGTCAAAATAAATGAAAATATTTTTATTGTCTAGATTGGAATTTCTCTTATTTTTTTTATTTTTCATTATTTCTTTGGAATTCTTCTTTCCAGCATGCATTCATCTTTAAAGTTTTCCTTTGGGTCATGATTTTTTATTGGTGTCGAAAGGGCCAAAAGGGAGTTGTGCTAAGTTTCGTGATAGAATTATTTATTCGGAAATTTTTTGTCTTCGTTCTAAAATTCTTTATTTTTTAAAAAGATATTTAATTTTTTTCTCTAGTTATTTTAATTTTAAATTAATATAAAATTTCATTCACTCTTCTTTCGCTAAGTATTTCATTTTTAAAAGGTCATTTTCTGCATAAAGTTTATTCCAACTTATAGATTCTTTATTTTTGAACGAGAATTGCTAAAGATATCATGCAAAGAGTCTCTAGAAAGTTTAAAATATATGAACTAGATAGAAACTTACACCAAAAATAAGAAAAAGCCGGTTGAACACTCTGGACTGTATATTGAAGAAAAAATAGCCTTGCGTATTTAACAATGGATGTATTGCTAATAAGAGAAAGAAAGAGTAATCTACTTAACAATTTATTTGATTGAATGATAAAAATAGGGGAATATAGTAAATGTTAAATTGTGCAAAAACACGATCTGAAAGATGGATTTTTTTCTGGATATCATTATTTATTGATCTTGTAATTTTATGCATAATTAGCAATATGCACCTATTTTTCACAGCTTTTATATTCGTCACATTTTCCAACTAATTTTCCTCGATAGAGAAAACATTATTTTACATAATATTTGAACACAGTATGTATGTTACTTATTGTTTCCATTGCTTATCTTATCTTTGGTAAGTCTTGTGTTTTTTAAGGTTTCTTTGAACTTTTTAATTCTTATATATCCCTGAATATTCAACTGTTCCTTTTAGTTCTTAATTTCTTAAAACCACTTCATTGCTTACTTATACAGGTCATCGTATTCTTGGCATCGGAACTTCAATTCGTTACAAGTCTATTCTTCTTCAGTGAAAAGCTTGTTCAGTTTTCACTGATATGTTGGAGATTATATATTACATCGTATTTCAGTGTTGTTCTTATTGTTTCTCATTAAAATATGTTTTTTCTCTCTCTTAACATCTGTTTAGATTTTAGGAGACACGTTTTGCTCTTCGTATATGCACTCGTATTTATGTGTTCAATTTATACTCGTATTTATATGTTCAATTGTCTGTTTCTACCAAAACTCGTATTTATATGTTCAATCGTCTGTTTCTACATAGACTCGTATTTATGTGTTCAATCGTCTGCTTCTACATAAACATGATAGTCGAAATTTATTTCTGTGATTTAATAAACTCCCCTTTTTAGCTCACATCCTGTGTTCTCAGTTATGTTCGGAACCTTAAGTTCTTTCTGGCAAATATTTTTGACAATCGTCCTCAAGGATGAAGAAGAAACTCGAGGCGACGGAGATGTGGTTCTACAGAAGGATGCTGAGAATTTCGTGGACCGGGCGTCTGAGAAACGATGAGGTCTTAGAGAGGTTGCAAACAAGGAGGAAGCTTATACTTAATATCAAGAAGAGGCAGCTGAGGTTTCTGGGACATGTAATGAGAAAGCCTGGAGAATCCGATACTCACGGATCGAATAGAAGGAAGGAGGGACAAGACAAAGCAGCGCGTGGTATTCCTGTCAGGCTGGCGCAGGTGGATGACAGAACGTGGTCTGGGGGATGTAGCAGAGGGAAGGAACTTGTTGAGTGCTGCAAGGGATAGAGGAAGGGGTGGAGAGCCATGATCGCCTACGTCCTGAAAAGACATGGCACATAAAAAAGAAAGAAGTTTTAGTAAATTGAATAGATGAATAGAGTTTTCATGACAAGAGTGTAATTGTGTTTCAATAGTGCCTAGAAAATCAAAGAAAAGCGTGCTAATCTGCGATATACGATCAATCCTCTTTTATGGTAGTGAATCCTGAACAATTTATTTTCAGATTAATCGAATACTATAAGCAACAAAGATGTCGTTCTATGGAAATATGCTGAGAATAAAGCGGGGAGAACATGGGAGCAGCGAGGAAGCGTTTAGGAAAAAGGCTGCAAAAATAAAAGTAACTGTTGAAATTTCTGTAAAATAAAATGAGGAATGAGTTCTTGAGAAATACAAAACTCGTAAAACTGTGAATGTCTGATGACGAGCAGGATTCACCGACAAACTTACCAAACGAGATTGTATAAACGAATACCATAACTAGAAATGGGATGGACAGAATGGGTACAGAGAGCATAGACTTACGAAGAATAGAAAGTTGTGGAGAGCCATTATCGTGTAATTACTAAAGAGACAATAAAAGATGTGGAATCTCTGTTCTTAGACATGAAAAGATAGAAACGGTTCTGTAGACCAATGAGAATAGTCTGCAGAGGAGATGGGAACGATAAAAAAAGTTTTGATTTAAATATCAACAAATGGACGCTTGTACTTAGAAGCTCAATGCGAAATTTGAAATTTATAGTGTACATAAACAGGAAAGATGACTTTGAGAACAAGATATTCATAGGAAATTTTGTAAGTGTTGTGGAGTGGTTTCACAGTGGAAGCTTGTATTTGTACCAAGTCGGTCCTAAAATAGGTTCGACGTACAAAACGTTAGGAACTTGATATAATAGGTAATGACGCAGATTTCCTAATGTATTTTTCTGTCAGTAATTGTGAGATGAATGGAACGAAACCGTTTTTGTGGATATGGATTTATTACATAATAAATGCTTTATGATACTTCAATTCTTATTATGCGTTGTGTTTTATCTCTCTTCTTTTCTTTAAAATAGCTTCACCCGCGTGAAATCTATAATGACTTAAATAACAAACCTCGGGAGCCATTTTCTTACAGATTCAAGTATTGTGAGACTGTATATTCTATCGCCGTTTCTTTTGCAAATGTTCAGATGAAATCTACTACTTTCTTCTACCATTTCAGACATTTGCCGCTTTGCTACGTCTATGGAGTCATACCATACTCATTCCAGTCCAGTTCAAATCTAAGAAAAAAGTCCCACTTTGATGTCTTTTTTTAATAAACACTATTACTTTATGAAACAACAAAATTCCGCGTTGATGTGGTTCTGGACCTGACGATAAACTACATCCGGCAGCAAGGCCTTTGATCGGGAGATTGGCGGTTTTGAAGATCGTGGAACCATCACTTAATTGCTTTTATCTCCATGTCTACCCAAACCAGGTGCGATAGGACATGTTAGGGTCACAACTATGGATATATAGTGAATGCACAAACAAATACAAAAGACTATGAAAACATAAACTATTTTTATAGTAAAAATACCAGCAAACATTTTTATATAAAAAAATCCCAACTATCCGTATTTATAGTAGAATTATCAAAAATATCTATAGCAGGATTACCTACAATGCATTTTACATATAGATGAAGCTATAAGTTTGTTCAAAATATTTAAATTTCGGCATTAAATAACCCATAGAGGTGTTGATATGCCGCTTAACAAAATCAGACAACCTACATAAAATACCTCTTTCCTGATATTAATCCAGATAATATCTGGCAATTTCTTGAAGAATTCAAACCATTTCAAAATATAACTTCAAAAGAACTAAAACATATACACAGATATCAACACCTATGGTAATTCTATGCACACAAACATGTATATACACAAAAGCTGAGAATCATCTACCATGTATTCAATTGTGAAAGGAGAATAACATATATCATAATTTTATTACTTTAAAGGTCCTAAGAAAATGAAATTTCGGCCTTA
>CAHIKZ030000485.1:480000-527500 GCA_903632075.3 Acanthosepion pharaonis
AATATTACAAAGTATTTCAACTGCACAATGTCTACTCACTGCTGTAGATATGTGACTCGAGTAACATTCCAATAGCTATTTACTAAAAAAATCAGAAATTATTGCTAAAAATTAATAATAATGTCCAAAATCCATAATCACATCTATCAAATAGAAGTGACTCTCTACATAATGATATTAATGTTTCTTAATTGATTGATTAGATTTTTAGCGCTTATCAATTTGTGAACTCTGGCCATATATTATCTGGTGGCCCGCTGTTCAACTCGAGGTCCTCGACAAAATCCAGTGATGAAAATGCAATGTGATAGGTCCTGATCTCACATACTCACAGACGTGCTGTGGCTTCCCTCTGTCTTTTCTACAAATATTTCCATGGCAACTGTTCTGACGAGCTTCTTTCACTGGTACTCCAACTGCATGAATTTAAGCGTGCTACTAGGTTGGTATCTCGGTCCCACCCTTTCCCTGTCGAAACAGTTAAATGTAGCCGACTCTTCTACTCCAACAGCTTCTTCTCTCGCAATTCCAGCCAGTGCAACTCCTTTCGTCTTATTGCTTCCGTGTTAGCTATAATCGTCAAATGTTCAAGTGTAATGTCAATCGACATCTTCTGATGCCTTGATCCCGATCCCCGTCCTTCTCTATATCCTTTATTCAAACACCCCCTTCTTTACTCTTATTCTCTCTCCCGGCAACACCTTACGTGTTAGTGGCACACCGGCCTTGCATGGGGTGAAATGCTAAAAAAAAAAGATAATGTAAAGCCGAGACATATTTTGGGTTGTAAGAATTATTCTTTTTTTGCGAATGGATATTGAATTAACAATTTTGAATGACAAGAAGGATTTTTAGAGATACAAGTTCTAATTGTTAACCGATAATTGAGAGCAAGAGATTGATACCTACCTTTTACAAGGGTAGTTGCGCGTAAGAGAGATAAAGAATACAGTTCTAATGCTAAATTGGGCTTCCCAGTCACCATCCCGAGCCACTCTCCATTACAACACGACTAATGGACAAAACAACAACAAATATGTCGCTGAGAATATTCGGGGAAAAGATTGTTACATATTTGATGAATGGTTAGATCTAGCCTTTTGCATCGCTGTCAACATTTTCTTGCTAAGCAGTCATAGCAATTGGGCCTTCGAATCTCAACGCAGACAACATGAGTAAAGTTCATTATTTACATTATTCGTACTATTGCCTTCATCTTTGTCGCCATATTTATCACAAAGTTTCGGCCTTTTTACGCTCCGGCCTTCTTCAGGTGGTTGGAATTTTCAACTGAACCCTTTATTTCGCTCATTGGGGTAGACTGTTCTAGTTCCACGTGCCATGTTTGACGGATGTCAATTATCAGTTATCTCCTGCTAATTTCCCTCTGAAAGTTCTCCAGTGCCTTAACCGGGTATTGAACTCACACTCTTTGGATCCTGTCACTGGATCTAACCAACGCCTTTATCCACTGTGCCATGTGTCCACTAACAATTTTATCGGACTAGACAATACACACAAACAGAACAATCAAAGCTAAGCGCCCAGAAATTGTTATTAGTAACCGGAAACAAAAACAGATTGCCTCCTTACTGATATGGCAGTCCCTGCAGACTTCAATGTATCTATGAAGATCTTAAAAAAATTATAAAAAATACAAGAACCTTGAAATGGAAATCTCTAAAAAATGGCACATGAGAACATCAGCAATACCTGTTGTAGTTGGAGCCATAGGATTGATTGGAAAAGTTTCTAATAGACTAATTGAAGGGATTCTTGGTAGACCATTACTTAAAGTAATACAAAGATTCTTCTCAGGAGTACAGCCCACACATTACAAAGGGATTTCTCTATGTAAAATATGTGGGGTTTTTTATTTGTATTTTTTAATTGCTCAGGCGAAAATGCCATTACGCCATTTCTGACCATAGATCTCTGGATGGGACCCGGAAAGAAATGAGTAGACACCAGAAATCAAAGGAAATAAAACTATAATAATAATAATAATAATAATAATGCATGCAACCTTATATTACACCAAGTATGACACTTATGGAATATGATCTTAAATTACTGGAGGCCTCAATATCTCCACCTGCGTAGTTTTGATGAATTTAAATATACATTTAAGTACTGAATTTATTTAGTTAGTTGTCCCTAGTGGCTTACGCCCTTTGTTCATGGGCAGATCTATTAATGGAGCATCATGTCAACTTGTATAGTAATTTTGTTAAGTTTGAAAGATTAGAATTACTTGTATCAAAACCTGTTTCCATATTCCATACAATATTTTGTCTTTCTTTAAGGCATGGCCTAGCAGGAATCCTTCAGTGAATCTATTGGAATCTGAGTTAATAAATTCGAGGATTCCAACGATCGAAACAGAAATTATTGATATCCGCTTTATGCCGCATTTTAAAGATTTCTACTCTGGATTCTTGTATTTTGATAGTTTCCTGAATATATGCAAAGATATATTACATTCTGCAGGTACTACCAGGACAATAAGAAAGCATAATCTGTTTTTCGTGATCGCAATGTCTTGGTCATTTATCTTTGACTGAATTGTCGGACTGTATTATAAAGTTCCATAAAATTGTTATAATTCCTACTTATTTAACCGGGTGTGTGTGATGTTCAGACCAGTTTCTTTTTGATTCCTTCGTAAACGTTGCATATTTTACTGTGTAGATATTGGCCCACGCCATCGTAACGAGTTTTATATCCAGAGGGGGATTATTATTATTATTATTATCACCATCATCATTATTATTATTATTATTATTATTATTATTATTATTATTACTGTTGTTGTTGTTGTCATTGCTGATGTTCTTGGTGTTGTTGTTGTCAAAGACGATGGCAATATAATACATATTTTGTCATTTGATAAATATGACAATTCTCACTCTGATTAAATGCTAGTGGAAAAATATAATTGAAATGTGCGAAGATTTGAATATATATGCAGGAATAATTTTCTCTTCTGTTGCATATATATTGTGGCGTTCAGAAAGGCAAAAATAGGTTAAAATGAATATGAATATGAACACACACACACACACACACACACAGAGACATACATATATATATATATATATATATATATATATATATATATATATATATATATATATATATATATATATATTCCATACATATATATATGTTGCATTTATATTGTGGAGTTTTAAAAAGGAAAATAGGTTAAAATGAAGATATATATATATATATATATATATATATATATATGTGTGTGTGTGTGTGTGTATGTGTGTGTGTGTGTGTGTCATATATATGTATGTGTATTTCATATATATATACATATATATATATATATATATGTGTGTGTATTTCACACACACACACATATATATATATATATATATATAAGAAGAGAGATATATAAAATATAAGAAAAATGATAAATTTTCTCATAAATATTTCATTTGTTACTTTTCGTCTTCCTTCTCATCATATTTTCTGTTGTTGTCTGTGTAATAACAAGAATCATTAAAATTATACGTCAGAATTACATTAGAGCTGCCACACGGATCTACAAGCTTATATGTTTTAAAAATGAATTCGATCAAAATATTCATAGAGTTGCACTGGAGGGAAGAAGACAGTAATAACATCGGCAAGAAAATCATATCTGTTTTTCCCTATTTCCACACTAAGTTAATCTCTCTAAGGATTTACAAGAGCAAAACATCTTTTCAAAACTCGATCTGAAACCAACGAAATGTATTTTGAAACTGAAAACGTGTGTTTCGTCAACTGCAGTCAATAACAATTACATTAGCGAAATAAAAAATATTAAACCAGAAAATGACCAAAATCGAACACGTTTCAGTTTTGAATTGTTACACGACTTTCATAATTAGAACAGAATCAAATTAGTAGTTACACGGTGAGAAACATTAATTATGCGAGTGAAAGATCACAAATATTCGACATTCAACACTTCGCCATATGTCTGATAAATCTGGAGTTATTTTTATATCTTCTGGAATTTCTGACATATGCCTCAACGTAGAGCGGTCTTAGTATGAAATAGATTCATTTTATTTATCGAAACAATTCGAGGTTAGCTTGCATAATATCATTCTTTTCAGGGGATCCTCAGTGAGTTGCTCCCGCCATTCTTAACGTATAAACATAGCAATGAGTCCCTGAATTTTATATCTTGGATTCAAGGCAAAGAGCATACAAGTGTTCTTTTTTTTTTTTTTTTCATGTTTCTTATGCTGGTTACTTAGTACAGGAGCGGCGATAAAATATTCGGCGAAAAATTAACTCTATTTTCTTGCCAATGTTAATTTATTTTCCAGTAATATTAAAAAAAAAGCATATTTTTAAGTCGACGTGTCACCGAACTTAACGACCGTCTAATTTCGTATATTTGGAGACCGCACCCGACACTTAAGATATTTCTAGTGACTGGTTGCGTATTCCTTGATCCATAAATATAGATAAAATATTTGTTTACACGAGAAAAACACACAACGTTTTTATAATTGCTACAGAAAAAAAGAACCAATATGGAAATAGATAGACACATAGACAGACAGACAAACATACGGATATATTGATAGATAGAGAAGTACAGTTAGCAACCAGAAAGCTGTCGTTTTAACCCCAAGCACACAGATATATGTGTGTGGGTTTGTATATATATATATATATATATATATATATATATTATGTGTATTTAGGCAGCATCTTTTCATTCATACACGTTTCATTAAATAATATAGACAAGTGTTGTCTATTTATTTTATGTAATTTTTTTCGTAACATCTGATAAGTTTAATAGCATTATTATTATTAATATTATTATTATTAGTAGTAGTAGTAGTAGTTTTAAACCGTGAAAATAAAATGGTCTTGTATTTGAAATTCCTCATTAATCTTAATTCTTCAGTTAATGATTGAAATAAGATCATAGCGAGTTTTACGGCAATAAAATATCCCTAAAGATTTCTATAATTCATCGTTATTTATTTTAACTTGAACACTAATGAAATATTGCAAGAACAATTAAAAAAAATGACTGATGTATATTTTAATAAGTAATAAAGTACAAATGAACAGATTTGAAATTGTCACTTTTTTTACATTTCACAAAAACATTTATCTTCGCTTCTTTATTTCATTTTCTGGCTGAAACGATATAGCGTATTTAACATCTTTTGTTTTCTCAAGGGATCAAAAGCGAATAGACAATTATTTCGGAGTTATTATCAGGAGACATTAAACAACGCTAGCATTCTTTTTTTTTCACTGAAACCAATTAGCGTCTATGATATGTCTTGTCTTCCCAGGTGATCAAACGGAATAGTCCATTATTTATGACGTATCGGCAGAACGTAATGGTTGTGCGAACTAATGAATGGGGAAGCAAGCACATTATTATGCGATTATTATTATTATTATTATTACTTAAAATCTTAATATTAGTGGATACCCATTGTTGAAATAGACGCTACATTTCTTTTTTTTTTATTTTAAACTTATTATATTACATCTGCCAGAAAGCACACTTTCTTTATTACGTTTTCACGAGTGCGTTGGCACTGATTCAAATAAAAAACAAGACGTTTATTTCAAACACGGGTATCCATTAAAATAACGTTGGAATTAACCCAAAAAGTCGTATTAACAATAAACCCATTAATCGCTTAGAAAATACTTTCTTTAACCTTCGGCTACGAAAGTGATCAGATATGGGATTTCGAGTATAACTGAACGTGCAAATGTGCATTCTTAGAAACTGGATAAATAGGATCTTACAGTGTTGTGATAGTATCCGTAGCCAAGCGGTCTAAAGCATGCGGGATCAAACAGTTGTCTCCCCTAACAAATGCGGACCCATGTACATACCCTACCGGAAAGCATATTTGAGATCAATGTATACGCGCCTTGATACGTTAGAAACACACAAATGAGAGACACACAGACTATAGACACGAATTTGGCAATAATAAGAAAATTCACAAGCCTGAAATCATTTTAGTCTCTTGATCTTCACTGTTATACTTTACAGAATATTGTAATATAACAAGAAAAATAATTATATTAATTCTTATTTCATGTCTCAGTTTTTGTTCTTTTGATATTCATTTGCATATATAAGTAAATCCACAGATTGGCAGAAAATCGCAAACGCCTGCAGAAAGGCAGACAAGCAAAAACCGTGATGTTTTCCTTTGAGACGAATTCTTTAATTTTTCATCAGACGAGGGAAAATGTCTCTTATTTTCTTCGATTGTAATATTGGTATAAATATGTAAAAGTAAATATATGATTCAATACTGATATAAAATCTTTTACCGTGAATTAATAGCAATATTTTAAACAAAATATCCCTCATGTCAAGAACTGACGGACTTCTTATGGAATTCAATAGTTATTCATTTCAATTTCAGTAGAATTTAAACTTCTATATCTGTGAATATTTATTCATGTCCAAAACTCAAGGTCCTCTGTTAAATTGGAAACTTGTCTTTCTTATCTCTCTCTCTCTCTCTCTCTCTCTCTCACACACACACACACACACACACACACACATATATATATATATATATATATATATATATATATATATATATATATATATATATGTATATATATTTCGGAATTGATTCCACATCCACGAATATCGATCTCTTTTTATTTTCACTATTTGTCAATCTCTATTTCTGTTTCACTGTCTCATGTATATATATATATATATATATATATATATATATATATATATATATATATATATATATATATATATATATATATATATATATATATATATATATATGCATACATATTCACTCAAAAGTGGAAATACATAGAGAAAATATGTTAAGATAGATTGCTAGATGCATACAAACAGACGGAGATAGATAGATAGATAGATAGATAGATAGATAGATAGATAGATAGATAGATAGATAGATAGATAGATAGAGGTAAGTAGGTAGGTAGGTAAAATAAATTTCGCCCGATCTATCTGACATTTTCCCGCTCTATTCCCATGATTATTACTCAAAGGAAAATCTCCATTCACAGGGGAAGTTATTTACTTAAAAATAAACATTTATATTGCAAAATACATGATTTGTTTTCATTATTAAACGACGAGTTATTTATACAAACAACATACAACGATAAATTAATTTGGTTACTAAAAAAAAAATTATGTGTGGAAAAATAAATTTTTTTTTTTCTTATTAGACAACAGTCTTAATATTGTAAATACCTGCGTGATTAAAATTCTCCTCGGCAGAAGTGCGTTCAAATGTGGGGTATTTTATATTGAAAGATACATTTTTGGTTCGAATTAAGTACTTTCTTATAATGAGGCTGTATTTTTGCACACAAACAGCATGCACACGCATCTCATGTATATATATATATATATATATATATATATATATATATGAGGTCATACATTATGAAATGGCAAAGTCCGACAATTATTTTAAGATTATGTTTATACATTTTTTTTATAGATACAAATATTTAAGTAAATTCTCTGCTTATAATAAACTTATAATATAAATGTTTATTTTTAAGTAAATAACAACATTATTATTCTTGCATATCGTAGACCTAAGAACCTAAAAGAAATCATAGGTAGTAACCACATTTCAGGGGACAAGGTAATCCGTAAGGAACTGAGAACAAAAACAACAGGATTTTCCCAACCATGTAACAACAAAAGAAGTTTATGTTGCAACCATATTAAAAACACGAATTCATTCACTAGCTCAATCACTAAATCTACTTTCAAAATCTACCACGATTCTAACTGTAGAAGTCAAAACATAATTTACCTCCTAGAATGCACACTATGCCAGAAACAATATGAAGGAAAATCTGAATGGCCCTTTAACTACAGAATTAATAATTATCGTAAGCGAATTAAATCGACTCCCTATGAACAGTTATTACCTGTAGAACAACATTTCCGCCAAGAAAAACACGATTTCAAAACCCATACCAGATTCACTATAATTGAGAGAATAGAAAAGTTCAGAGCAGATAACATTAGAAAGATTTTAGAGTCCCATGAAAATAAGTGGATACAACGTCTAAAAACACAATACCCAGCCGGGCTAAATCATAAATTTAACAACATATAATAGTAACAATCAACAAATCAAAACCTACCCACATTTCTCACCCACACAAGACAGACATGCTTATGGAGGAATGGAGGCCTCACACTTATACACTCACCCACACGATTATACACACGTACACACACCATACTCACTCACTCCCTAATGAGCCAAATGATAACACACACCTACAGCAATACACACGCTTACACATATCATACTCACTCACTCCCTAGGAACCAAATAACACACACACAAACACTAAACAGAGACACATCCCCTCACCAGGTCCAATAAAACTGTCAAACTGACCAGAGAATTCAGGATAAAATGTATCTTTCCAGTTCTTATCTCAAATAACAACTTAAAAGAGACTGTTTGACCAACACAAGGAATGATAAAAGATTCATGTGAAAAAGATAAAAAAAAAAAAAAAACAAATGAAAACTACAGACAAAAGTTCATTTTCTCCAACAAAAGACATTCATTTCTGTAGTTCATTGCCAACAGCAAGCAGATATATTTCTCCTCCTGATGATGGCCATTTCGGTCGAAACTAGTCGAGGAATCTAAATGGAATAATAATAATAAAAAAACGAAAGAATATTAATCTACAACCCAGTGTGTCTAATGATTTTAATTTTTTAATTTTTTAATCTTTTATTTTCTTATTGTTCAAAATATATATATATATATATATATATATATATATATATATAGAGAGAGAGAGAGAGAGAGAGACGTAGCTAGATGGATAGATATTGTGAGTCCATGTGCCCAAGCATATTTACATTAGTGTCTATTTTGTTACTTTCATATTCATCTAATATTCTTGGGAAATACATTAAACCTTTTATTTTCTCTGCATCTATGGATTAAATAACAAGGCACACTGATCTCCACAGTCAATCAAGAATGACAAGTCTGAATTAAGTTGACTTGGAAAGTCAATATAATTCCACTACTATATATTTCACAAGATGACATTGCAATTTGAAGATAAAAAGAAAAGCGTGGAGAGTCATGATCGTACATGTTTCGAATATATATTCTTCATGCAGCAAGGGCGGACTATCATTGTTGTTTCGTCCGTGTATTGTTTGATTTATTGAAATTGTCATCCTTGATAATGGTTTATGTAAGCCGAAATCTTAGATTGGATTAAAACAGGTATCATTATGGTGATTTCCTTTCGTCCTTCAATGATAATGTGATTAAGCTTATCAGGCAATATATATATAAGGAATTTACTTAAAATAAATAGTCAAAACTTGTCTATATTATTTAATGAAACATGCATTATATATATATATATATATATATATATATATATATATATATATGTATTTGTGTGTGTGTGTGTGTGTGCGCACGCGCGTCTGTGTGTGTGTGCGCGTGCGCGTGTGTGTGTGTGTGTGCGCGATTATATGTGTTTGATTATATGTGTTTTCGTGTATCGGTGGAAACACATACCAACGATCTCAAAATGTCTGTCGAACATGAAAAGAAGACAATTAATATGAAAAACCCTTTAGAATCAATCTGAGAAAATGCAGTCTCGGTAGAATAAAAATAAAATATTTCTTCACGATAGCTGTCAATGGTCTTCTGACCATGTTTTTAACTTGAAGATAAGTTAGGAAGTTTAGTAGAAATTAGAAACTTGACATTTTAGATTTTTTTTTACGTCGTATTTTTGAAACCTCTTCACACAAAACAACCTTTCTTATAAAAATGATAGAATATTTTTTCTAGAATTTCAGAAATAGCTTTTGGGTTCCACATTTTTCTTTTTGTTTTCCAAATGATAGGCTCAAATACTTTTAGCTTGAAATTAGAAAAACTCTTCAAATTTCTTATACATATACATATATATATATATATATATATATATATATATATATACATACATACATATATATATATATATATATATATATATATATATATATATATATATATATATATATATATATATATTATAATTATTCCTTTCTGTTTTACCTAACATTTTACAAAGAGATGAAAAAAATATCAACTCTGATGCGAAAAAATAATGCTGACGAAATCCATAATTTTCTTATGTTTTTCTATTTTGTTAATTTTTTTTTTTTTTGTGGAAATTTGCCGTGATTTTTTTTCTTCAGCTGAAAATCATTTTCTTCTTTACATATTGATCTATGTCGAATAGTAATGTTTTCTTTCAGCTTTCTTGTTTCGTCATGCAAGAGATCGGAGAAAATAACAAGGAAAAAGAAAAAAAGTAAATTCGCAAAATTGACTCTTCACAGTTTCTTGAGAGTGAAGAGTGTCGCTCAAATTCATACGCGAAAGACGTTTCCAAAAATGGCGTGCCTAGCAGTAAAATCTGACATTTGTAGGTTAAGGTCCTCAACTGGAATATCCCTATCAACTGCGTGGGGGATGAGGAGATGGATTAGTTTAATTCCAGGCACAGGTTCAGAATAAGATTATAAAGTAATTTCAGAAAATAATATAATAATAATAATAATACAAAGAAGAAGAAGAAGAAGAAGAAGAAGAAGAAAAGAAGAAGAAGAAGAAGAAGAAAAAGAAGAAGAAGGTCACATCAAATTCATAGACAGAAACATTTAAGGATTATAAAATTTGACATTTGTGTGAGGAAGTGTTATGGAGTGATTTCAGAGTGGAGGCTTGTATTTGTACTAAGTCAGTCCTAAAATATGTTCGACGTACAAAACGTTAGGAACTTGATATAATACGTATAACGCAGAGTAATCTAGTTGTGGTCGCTGATACTGTAGTATTCGACTAACTGTCGTCCGACATCGACTGACTGACCAACGATATTTAGTCACCCCTCCACGAGGGCATCACGTGGCACAAGACCGGTTTAACGTGGGATCTTTGAGCCCGTGGGCTCGGCCAAAAATATGCCCATTGAACCCGGGTTCAGGGTCAGTTTACCTCCCCGAAAGAGAATCCGCCCTTCGGCGTAGCCTCCTTCGGGTTCCTCCCCGCCCGAAGGCAAAGACTTCAACCGATCAGCCAGTTGACTGACTGACCAACCCCCTGAGCGACTCTTACTAATCCTACTTATTACAGGTGGGAGAGTCTATTAACTATCGAATAGGTGTGTTCCACTATAACAGGGAGCAGATGAAATTATTGCTCACGTAATATCAGAATTTCTTTTAGAGAAAGCTTAAACCTATGCATACAGGAGAAAATGGCTGCAGTGTTACCTTGTTAAGAATTGTGTATTTGGGTTTGTAGATAAATGGCACAATCATAACTGGAAGATAATTCTATGAGACATGAAGTTTCAAAAGGACAAACTCACTGACCATTCACCTCCAAGTATATTGTTGACTGTTTAATCCAAAAAAATAAAAAATATAGCCGAAATAGTTGAGTATTACCCATGCATAACCCAGACAAAAGCAAAATAATATGGAATTGTATTCTTTTATGCATTTCACCCCAAGCAATTCGGGATGCCACTAGTACGCAGGGGGTTACAGTGTGGGAGCGAATGTAAAGAGGTGTGATGGAGGAAAGGATGAAGAGAAGGGAAGTGGATAGTTCAGGGCATCTGGAAATGTCGATTGACATTACATTTGAATAGTTAGAGATTATAGCTTCAGGGTAACAAGTAATAGGAAGGGAATTCCACAGATGGGAGGTGCGAGACATGAAGCTATTAGGAGTAGAAGAGACGGCCACATTTAACCGTTTCGACAGTGAATAGGTGGGACCGTGATGCCAGCCTAGTAACACGTTTAAATTCATGCAGTCTGGGTGCTAGCGAAAGTAGCTCGTCGGAGCAGTTACCGTGAAAGTATTTGTAGAAAAGACAGAGGGAGGCGACGGCATGTTTGTGAGAGAGCGACTGAATACGAGATGCCAGATCAGGACCAAACACATTGCTTATCCCTCTTTGGATTTTGTCGAGGACCTTAAGGCGAACAGTGGGGGCACCAGACGATATATGGCAGCAAGAGCGAATGGTTGATTTGTAGATTTGAAGGATGGACTCGGGTGAGAAAAACTTTTTTGGCGCGACACAGGTAACCGACTTTCCTTGCGGTGGATGAAGCTCTTGATCCAATATAATTGTCCCATCTCAGGTCAGCGGAGAGTGTGAGGCCAAGCAGTCGTAAAGAGGTGCTCTCGTGGAGTTGAGCATCAGACATTCTAATGGGCGGCAGGGATGGTCCCTGTGGTAAGTAATAGAGAGCAGTTTTGTTTTAGAGGCATTGGAGTTAACCAGCGAATTCCTGCCCCAGTCAACAAACAATTAGTTCGTGACTAAATGTCAGGTTAGTTTTGTCAGCGATACCAGACTTGCTATTGAGGCAGAAGTAAATAGTAGTGTCCTCAACTGATGACATCGGTGAGGTCGTTAATGAAGATAAAAAAAACAGGGTAGGGCCCAGGATGGGGCTTTGGGAAACACCTGCTTTTGTGGGAATGGAACTGGAGGAGAATTCGTTAAGGGCGACCTTCATTACACGGTTTGACAGGAATTGTATCAATTCAAATAATCGACCTGAAATTCCGTATCTCTTAATCTTACGAAGGAGGCCGACATGCCAGACACTATCAAATGCTTTAGAGATACCTAGAGCCACGGCCCGAGCTTCTCCGTCATTGTGGAGTAGTTGGTAAACAATTTCCGATATGGCCGTGAGCATATCAGAACGGGCAAAGCGGAAACCATATTGCTTATCAGAGAGTAAATCGTGAGATTATAAGGTGATTAACCACTTCGGCGTTGATTAAAGCTTCAAAGACTTTGCCGAAAAGTGGTAGGAGACTTATAGGGCAGCAGTTAGATCGGTTAGAAGGGTCTTATAGACAGGAACAACTGTCTGGGAAGCAAGATTCATTGAGGCAGTAGTTATAGAATTTGGAGAGGGCAGGGACCAGTTCTGGAACACATTTTTTTCAGGAGAATGGCTGGTATTTCGTCGCCACCGCTAGCCTTATGGGAGACTAATTTTGAGATGATGCCCAATACCAACGATGGGGTTATTTGCAACTCGCAGAATAGAGCCTCGGTTCTAGGGGAAAATCGGGTGTGGGTTCACCGGATGAGTCGAGCTTTGAGTTAGTAGAGAATTTCCGAGCAAAGCACTCTGCCTTATCAGCTGAGGAAGTCATGACCTTAAATTGGTTGAACAAAGGAGGTATTGAAGGTTTACTGTCATTAAGTAGACTCTTGCAGAGACACCAATAATTAGTGGAGCAGAATTTGCGAGATGCAATCCGTTGTTTCATTCTATCATCAAATAGTGACGTCACTTCATTGAGAACAGGCTTGCACTCATTACGGGCTGCGACAAAGAGAGGCCTGTTGCGATCTGACATGTCACTACGATATAGGCGGAAGAAGTGATTCCTATGGGCCATGGCAGCTGAGCAAGCAGCAGAGAATCAAAGGGAAGAGCGCGATTTAACCTTATATTTCCTTGTGGGGATGGAAAAATCGATTCCAGTTTTTACCCAAGACCTCGGAATCGCATTCTTGAAAGGGGAGCTTAAAGACCACAATCCAGGGGACATTGCGAAGGAAATCCCGGAACGAGTCCCAGTCTGCTCATTGATAACAGAAAGATGTTATGTTGGTTGGAGCTTTTTTGATCAGAGTTGCCAAGAGGGCAGAGCTGCGAGGCAAAAGTTAATGGTTATGCCTGTTGTAATCAGAGAAGTTGAAACTACTTCAGAGAATTTACCCTAATGCGATTCTGTGTGTTGCAGAAAAGAATAATCGGAAAAGTAGTACTTACTTCAAAATGCAAGTAAGTAAAAAAATAAACAACGCGCAAATAACATTGGATATAAAATGATAATAATAATAGCAAACTGAATCACCTATTCTATACTGACGATCCTTAAACGCTTGTCAAAGATAACGACCAGTAGAAAAAAGAAACTACTCACCATTGTCAAAAGCTTTAGCGATGACATTATGATAGATTTCGGCAAGGTTCGTGTTCCTACCAATTACTTGCTGTTTCCCTTCCGCAAAATTTGCAGATATTGGTCCAAACTGTTATACCAGGATTTATATTCAGTTGGTGCAAATACCGTGCAGCCTGATACAAGATGGTCAATTGTTTCTGGATATTTATCACAGAATATACATTTTACACTAACAATCTTTCAGTGTGTGTGCTTTCAAATATCTAGTTAGTAAGCATTCATCCTGTGCAGCAAGAAAAATGCCTTCAGATTCAGCTTTTAACCCTTCATTACGTAGCCACTGATGGGTACGGGACCTGTCTACATCAGGTTGTTTGGTACGGGCAGAATAATGGCCGTGAAGATATGTAAATTGCCGTCGTTTTTGTATCTGGTACATGGCATTTACTTTTGATTTTTTTTAAGTAGGTGCATAATGTTTTAATTGCATTTCTTCACCCATTTGAAATTCCATTTTGATCTTGTTGGCTTCTTTATTAGTGAATAAAGTTTCGTAATGCTTTCTTGATATTTGACATGGATCATCATCCAAACTTCTGAAGGCCGATTGTTATAGTTTATAAGACAGTTCTGGTTGAAATAATCCTCTGCCTCCTTCAGATCTGGGCATAAACAGACGGTCAACCTTGGTATGATGCATGTGATGGCAAGTGAGAAACTTTCTCGTTTTGTGTCCATTCGGTTAGTGTCACATATGGTCGTTAAGGGTGTTGAACCTCTGTTACACCAAAACTACAACCAAGGTTATTTTGGCTGATATTCTGTTTTTTTTTCATTCATCTCGGTATTCACTACCAAGCGCACACCTCTTTAGTATTCTTTTATTACTTTCTCCTTCATTTGGGTATGCTGTATTCCATCTCCTTCGCTAATTCCTAGCTTTCTTCTTGTTCAAGTTCCCTAATATCTACGACAAAAATCTAGATCCATCTTTAATTCTTCATTTCTGGAATATTACTTTGGCATATTTAACTAATCCAAAATCAATGCCTATGTATTCGCAGAGTAATTTGATGTATTGAGGAGAACCTTTAAATCATTAACGTCCTTGGCAAAGGGTATGAGATAATCCATATAGAGTAGGTGATTAAATAGTTTCTTGTTTAGTTCATGCATAAGTGGGATTAAGGACATGCAAAACAGTATAGATGACAGAGTGTGACCTTGAGGGATTCTTCGTCGGTTATTAAGGAGATTGGAAATGGCAGTGTTGGGGTTATTTAGTTACAATGTGGTTTTCCACATTCCCATGACTTGTATACGAAATGTTCTATCACCGAGGAGACTTTGTACATTACCATTTTTGGATCATCTGTTTACCCATTTTTGGCAGGTGATATGTAATACCGTCAATAATGTATTCTGGGACTTCATTGAGATTATAAATTTACATTGATAAAGTTTGTACAAGGGATTTATGAATTGATGACATATGACAGATCGAAAATTTGTGTAGCTTGTCATTTCCAGGCGATTTCTATTTGGGGAGAATTTCGTTAGAGCTTGAATATTATTATTCTTGGTTATATTTTCCCATACTTTTAGGTGGTTTATACATTATTCTTTCTTTTTCTCGTTAGATCCATTCTGTATTAAGTTTATATTCCTTTATATTACTTCAAGCATTCTTCCAAAATTTTTTGCACTTTTTTAACAGGTGGCGGCTTTTTACTTCTATAACTGATTTTTCAAATTCCCGTTTGGAATATATTATTTTGTTGATACGACCCACAATGCATTTCATATCGTCTTGTTCTATATGGCTTCAACTGTAGTTTCTTTGTATGCATTTCCTTGATTTGTGGAATAGTAATTTGATTTTATATCTCCGTTTCATCTTCTTGTATTTGCGTGTTGCATGATAAAATATTTGAGTTTCTTGAGATCTCATCTTGTATCGATAATTCACATCCGATTTCCCCTATTTCTCGCTTTTCTTTTTCTTAACACCACATTTACAAGTAGCTGCTAAATGTGTTGCGTATATAACATTATTTACTTCTGCCATGTTCCGCAGTGGTTTGTCCGCTTAACAGTTTTTACAGTGCAGCGTTATATGTTTGTGCAATATCTTTATTGGACTTTGGCATGTGAAGTTTTGGAAGTTATTCTTTGCTTGACATTTTTGTGCTAATTACTCTTCTGATTATTTGAATGATGTGATTTTTCCCTTCAGTGATAACACCTCTGATTTTTTATGAGGAAGTATGTTGTTTGACTCATCTTCCGTGACATAATGTGAATGACCGCACTTGTTTATGTCGCAGATTCTACAGTTTTATTTCCTGAGAGATTTTTATTTCGTATCTCATTTATTTTAGTTTTTACCTCATCCTCTGTCACATTACTTATGACCTCTATCATTTCATTATTGCTTGAATGATGCGTTAATGTATTCTGACTTATATTTAGTTTTATCTTATCTATTTCTGCATTTGAAAGTCACACGATTTCACACGATGTCCCTGCAGACGCTGGCAAGCATGTTTCGGTCAAGACAGGATCTTATTTAAGGGGTCAATTAGTCCGAGTTTGATGACCATGTGTCTTATAGTTGTTGGAAGATATTATTCCAGTGACAGATTTTTCGGCGTCAGACTGGTACTCTCTCTGCGGGTGGCGCGGCCCTTGTTGAACCGGGTGATGGCCGATCCTGTATGTGCATTTGCTGATAAGCATTGGGATTGTTGATGTTTTTCATTTTTTCTGTTTTATTCTTGAACGCCAAAGGGGAATTTTGTTCAAGATATCAGATCTTGGATAACTGTCATCCAAGATTAAAGAGCTCGTCCTTTCCATAAAACAGGGGAGTTATATTCAAATGTCCAGTTTTCGTGAGTTCTTCATCTTGTACCAGCATTCAAGGAAGTAACATAGGTATATAGAAATGGTATTGACTATAATAAATTGTAACTTATACTGCCGTAATGACCAATATCAGATAAAATTGGGGGTTATCACGAAAAAATGTAAAAGATTAAAGGAAAATAAGGTCAAATAGTCTTAAATAAAATAAAAATAAAAAGGTAATTTCAAATTTATTGTATAAACGTTCACATAAAAAATGACATCAACCAATAATTAAAGACATGTTCAACGTTCTGACGCCAACGAGAGACAATAATCAAACTCTTTAAGCTAGATCACCCCTGAACTACAGGGGAGCGGAAATGTCACTAAGGAATGCATTATGCAAACAAAAAAAAATAAATAGATTTTACATTTGGTGTCATTTCTCACTCCCTTCGTGATAAAGGGCCCTAAAAAGTAAAATTGTCACTCAAAAATATTTGTCAAAAGAACATGGCTGGATTAACACTGTCAGATTCCACATTCAGTCATCTGTGAGCGGAGAAAAAATAATAGATAAATCAGCCAATAATATCTTTACACATGCGCATTAATGTTTTATTTTTAAAAAAAAGCTTTTCGTGAAACGCCCCCTCGTCTTTGAGGAAATCTCCCTACAAATTTAGAGACTGTATAATTCATGACATTTTCATTTACAAACAAATCTCAAACCAAATAAAATGCTTATATAAAACCTCGATTTCGTTTCTTTCATTTTCCTTTTTATTAAAACGACATTCGCCAATAGTTCGATCATGTTGTTCAAGTCTTGTACCAATGCTACATTCCATTTTGGCATACCTTATTTTTTCTTCGTTCTCGAGCATTGTTATGGTGTTTATACAGCATTGACTCCTTGCCTGTTTTAAAGCCCAGCTCAAAGTCATGTTTCACCACAAAAAAAAAAAAATAAATAAATAAAAATAATCTTATTTCACCTGGTAAAGGAAAGCATTAATACTTTTGAATTCTTTCTTGGCGCAAACGTCCTGTTGATTTTCAGGTGTCTTTCGTTCTTATATCATCGAAACCTTACCAAAGGCAATCCATCATTGTTAGTATTACACCTTACATTGTTCAAAGTACTTCCACTTATTTCGGATCATCAACGTGCTGATCAGTAGGGTACGGTTTGTTATCATTTTTTCACTACTTTTTTGAAATCTATCTACTCATTTAAACACTTTTATTAACAAATTTCAGTTTTCTGTGTGCTATTCTTCCTCACACATCATATCAAAAACTAAAGACTTCTTAACGATTAGACGAAATAAGTTTTTTGTACTAAAGTAATGTTATATTTTTTATATAAACATTTTAATATCATTTAATGAAATATGGTTGTTTGTACTGAGAAAATGTTGATCTCACGGCATTTGTGAAAACAACAGGAAGAGTAATTTACGAAATATGAGATTTTGATAGGAATCTAGATATATTAAAGAAAAAAAACTTCGATGTCTACATTTTAATACACACGAATTCCTAATGACTTATTTTTATCTTTCATAAACCTGCTGTTAGAATCTGCTGTAATTTTACAATTAATCAATGTAATTTTACAATTCTGTTACTGTCAGTAACAAGCCTGGTCGAACCAATGACCGAAATCTGCCCACAATTATATCTGTGTTGTTGACCTTTCACTTCTTGCGTACACATCTTCTTTCACATCGATGAACTGCCTGCGCTACTTATAAAAACGCTAGCTTTTTTTAAATATAGCTAACTTTCAACTATATCATCCTTCACAGTAAATCTGATGATAATCTGATACTCTGTATTTCTCAAATGTATAACAGAGACACGTAGAACTTTCCCTACTGTTCGGCAACGAATGACATATCATTTCTAGAAAGCAGAATTTGGAATATGACCGGAAGTGTTCGGGTACAAATCTGTTATTGCCGCGCTATGTTCATTCTTTAATTGTCATACAACGAAGTTTATTTAGTAACTACATAAATGAACACTGAGTTCAATTCTACGGCCATATCACGTCGAAAATTGTTTCCCTTACGATTACCAAAAGCAGGTAGCGACAAGTGAATGGGTGACCACTTGTGTATACCATATTCTGCAAGGTTGGATGTGAGGCTGGTGTAATATGTAATTGCTTGGAATTGTTAATCAGAGAACCGTCGTCCAATTCCAAATGGAACCACCACTTCTCCCCTAGGTATAGCTTTAATTTTTAAGACTTGTATCACTAAATCATTATTACCTTCCAACCATCAAAAAATTCTTAGAATACCAAAATATCTTCTGGTTTTAAATTACCTGCAAAGGCTTTCTAAGCTGTGGAAAAAGGAATCCATAAAAACACTAGTTCATTTTAATAAGAAATGGAAAATAATGTAAGATTTGATTTTATCAATATCAACCTACCATCAAAGAAATGACTATTTGGCTTTTAAATCATTATAATGTTTTTGAAATCCTCATTTATGCCCTAACCACAATGTTTGGTGCGAAATAAGAAATTGTATTGACCGTCGCCTAAGAGAAAGAAAATACTGCGATCCCATTTGGTTTTATCAATGAAATACACATGGTTTTACTGTGCTGATAAATGTCTTTGATTCCAAATCGAAATGATTAATTGAAAAATATGAGATAAATAATGTGAGTGGCAAGTATTTTTGACTACAATTGTACCGATTTTTATCGTTAATGGAAACAGCTTTGCTCAAGGCCACCACAACATAGATTCGATTAATAGAGTGAGATGTTTAATTGAAACCGCTCTCGACTGATACTAAGTCTTCTTTTTTCTGAATTATTTTCTTTGAGATTTCTTGCTGGCGAATGTTATGATCAAACAGCCTCTTTCACTTTTGATCCAAAAGGTTTTGTAACCGTGCCAAGAACTCTTCTTATAGTGCAGAATTCTTTAAAGGTTGAATATTAGGAGACAAAGAAATGACTTTAGGCTTGGACAATTTCCTCAGATGATGACGACAAATCTATATATATATATATATATATATATATATATATATATATAGAGAGAGAGAGAGAGAGAGAGAGAGAGAGACAGGGCAGAGGCAGAAAGACAGTGACAGAGAGACTGATAGAAGGAAAAGAGATAATGAATGAGATTTTGGGATTGTATATACGTACACACACAGACACACACACACACACACACACACACACACACACATATATATATATATATATATATATATATATATATATATAGAGAGAGAGAGAGAGAGAGAGAGAGAAAGAGATGGAGTGAGACAGGGAAGAAGAGAGGGTGAGAGAGACATAAAGACAGAGAGACTGATAAAAGGAAAGAGAGATTGAAATTTACGAATTAGGAGAGGTCTGTTGGATTCCAGTCGAGTCCATTGCATTCACTTACGTGCTAACACCCTCGGGAAAAGTGTGAATCCTCTTCTTGTCCCGCCAGCTATGAAAAAATACCAGAACAGACCGGGTTCTATAGACGTGGATGGCAACTGGCCTACCGCAGAAAGAAATAGCAACCTACAGCGGGAACAATATGCCACGTCACTCATATATCGAAAAGTACATGATCGCCTAAACGTGTATCAGACATGTCACATAACCGACTGTTGGATCTGACACGTGAAAAAATATACACAGTTATAAATTCATTGGTTGCAAATTGCTAGTATAAATATGAATGGCATCAGAAAATTTTGTGAAAGTTAAATTCTACTTAGAATAAACTGAATAAATATAAGATTTCTCAAGTTTTTCTCTCGGATTTTCTGCTTGGATAACATGAGACGTACTGCTTTGTTTTTGCTGCGCATAAGACGTTATTTTTTTTGTATAAAATATCTCCAATAATCACCCTGTGTCGGGCTAGAGTTAACTTTTCTTCTAATTATTACATTGGAAATACTTATCCTAAATTGGTACTTCTCGTTAACTGATAAGTTTTCCATGATTAGACATGCTTTTATTGGGGAGAGCTATGAATACAAGGAATATCTTTTTTTCCCATTTCTTTCATTTTCTTAGGGTGGGGGCCTAATGCATCGGTGTGTCTTATAAGTAGTGAAATGCGGTATTTTAGTTGACGAGCATTAGAAGGGTTGAAAACGTTAAACCTGAAGACATTAAAATTAGAAACAGGAATTGAAATATGAAGCGTGGAAAAAATGTAATGATTTTATTCTTTCTATTAAACAGCAAACACAGATAAGGATTGTTTTGAATCCCCGAAGAAGGCCGGAATGTAAAACAGTAGAAAAATTTGAAATAAATTGACTGCATTGGTATTTGAAGGTCATTGTCGGCTGAGAATAGAATTTAAGTAAAACCAAAAATTTTAACAATGGAATTTGGAATTGTGTCGAATTTTGGAAATCAACAAGCAAAGAGAATTTATTGGAATTTTACAAACAAAATGAAAATCCTTAGAAATATATATATTTTGTTTCAATGTGCTGACGGGGAAAATTCATATAAACCGAACAGTCGGTTGAAGCCGGTATTCGGTGCTGCCGTTGGAGAAAGATGAAACAAATCAACAGCTCCCTCGTTCGCTGTTGAACATCGCGTGACCTGCCGCCGATGTTGACCGACGTAACATCTTGTGTGAATGTTTAACCTGCTCCAATTTTAGAATCAAGTGTTACGATAGAGAGCCAAAAAGGGAAGGGTTTATTTTGTCGTATCAATGATGATAGAAACCAGAGAACTTTGTTATGATATTTGTGTTTTCACCGGGAGAAGCATTCTTGTCCTTTTTCATGGTAGAATCTCTAGATTCAGCTTTTAAATGCAGACGAAAATTCGATCTTCACTGCACTGTGATTAAATAACACAACGTGGGCAGGACAGATAAAAGATCGAAGCAACCGACAGATAAACATTAATTGACTGGGCCAGTGCTGACCAGCGTGGGAGCAACCCAGTATCGAGATGGACGGCCGTATTATATATTCGTTTTAAACAGATCGAACATGTTTGCTATAGACTTTATACATGCAAATCGTGTGCAAGCAGCTAAGATTTTATTGATTTTAAAGTTCATTTTTCCGTTATCAGTATATTCGGTCGAGTTACGTCGGACAATTATGAGTCTGTCACACCAACTGTTGAGGGGTTCTCCCCCTTTTGACAGAAATGGACTCACCCAGTATATACATATACTACGGCTACGCGAAGACCCAAGAGAGCAAGACCGAAGAGCCGAGTCCAGGGTGACAGAGTAAAAGGTTGTAGGTAACCGGAAGCGTCAGGGTAAGGTAACAGCGTTGTAGGAGTCACAGTGAGTGAGCACGTAGACTCAGTAAGAAGTCATACAGCGATACTTCAATACCAAAGACTATCGATATTTTGCTACTAACCCGTATTCCTGGAACTACTAACCTGCATTACCAGTTTGTATTATTACGTTAATGCATTATTTTCATATATTCATTCCTGGCGTTTGTTATTTATTGGTACCGGATTCCATCCCGGAATCTACAAAACACCAACCATCAAGGTCCTGCATCAAGCTCGGAAGGTCATTATGATTGTATTCTGTGTCATAACATAGTTGGTCGATGTAGGTGATCACTGGGCAACAAACCCGTTCTCGCGCCATAGTAGATTACACGGAAGCTCTTGTCTTGCTAGGCAGAAATGTACTATAAATCACCTTCTACTTTCATGTAAGGGATAGGTCCATAGAGCTGTGGTTTTGTTGGACGTTATCTCTGAGTGATGTTAAGTATAGCTCTATGCGTGTTGGTTCCATGAAGTTTAGACTCAAGGGTTAATGCCAAACCAGTGGCACCATATATTAACACCACCTTTACATTGGCACCAAAGAATCTCCACTTGTAGTTGTCTGGTAGTTCAGATTTCCAGATTGCATCCATTTTATTCAAGGTGGCCCATGCTTTAGCTATGTGAATTTTCACATCCTTTTCAGTAGAATTTATCTCGCTTCCTCGGTATGTAAAAAATACGATGGATTTTATTGATTCTTTTTATAGAGTTTGTATTGGATGTTGCTGGTTGTAAATGTAATTTTTTTTCATATTCGTCATGGAATTAATTAATTTTTATCCTAGACTGCCAAAAACAATCATGTTTATGAATTATACAATTTATAATATTATTAAGAAAATATTCCTTTCAATATCGCTGCATTGCGTGCCATCTTTTGGTAATAATTTTGTATCTGCAATTCTTCTGTAGAGCCCCGCTGTATATCAACAAAAGAAATCAACTCTAGACAATTTTCTTTAGAATTTTTTTATGGATGAACCGAAATGGAGATGGAATATTTTTGTTTACTAATGTCTACCCAATACAATGACGATGGGTGACTCCCTGTAGAGGGTTATTGAGGGCAGTTGTTGTGTGATTGGTAAAAGAAAAGATCGTGGTTTATGAGGATATGAAGGAAGCATAATAGTTAACTTGAAGAAGTTTAGACTGGACGGGTAATGTAAATCAGTCAGTCACTGAAATGCCATACGTGATACACGCTTAAGCGATCATGTATCTTTCGATACATGACTAACGGGGCGGATTTTTTCCGTAGTAGGTTGCCATTTATTACTGCTGTAGAATGGTTAACAACCAAGGCTAAAGAACACAGTCTCTTTTGCTATTGAACCCATATCTGTGGGGAGATGGGATGGATTCATACCTTTGTATTTGTGCATAAGTAAATCTAATGAACTCGATTGGAATTCGAACTCAGCTCCCCGAGCCAATATCCATTACCACAACGCACAAAACTACTAGTCAGAAAATTATCTTCCTGGGATTCTGTTCCATAAAGCAACAGTTCTTGGTAAGGAACTATCAAAGTGGAACCGACTCCTTATTAATGGAATACAGGGGAATGACGGTGTTTCGCTTTAATGTACACGGCATGGCAAGTGTTGGTTTGGGGGGCTTAGAGTAGGGAAAACTATTGCCGGAAAGTGATCTATTTGATCGAAGTAGCTAAGTGGTTTTGGCTACTATAACCAAGTAGAATACGGTAGCAGTAATCGGCTGGTACTCGTCGTAGTCGCAGATAATAAGTGTAGACAAATAGGATAGCCAATGACGTAGTACAATGGGCGTTGTCATAGACTTAATCTCTGTTGTACCTACACGTCCGTCTGAATTTATGACTGACACCAGCCAATCATATTCCAGTGAGGGGGAACTCAAGTGTATGCATATTCCATTATATCACTATTATAGAAATTTTCCATCGACATTGCAGAAGATTAACGAAAGACTTGCAACGTTTTGTCTGTGGAAAAAGGGGTTATAAAGTGAAAAAGAATTATTATCACTCACAAGGGCACATAGACGCTTTTGGACTCTATCAAGACAGGAAAGTGAAGGCAGGGCATATCCAGCCTCGATATGGCAGAAGTACTCCGTTTTGAGCCAGATCTTTTTGCAAATGCAGAGCATAACAGAAGTCAGGTATTTACTAGAACGGTACAGGGTGTGACGCACGGTGGATCAAACGATTTGAGAATCGGAGAGCCGAATTCCAGTCGGATAAATTACATTCACTTACGTGGGAAAGATATGGATCTTCTTGTTCTACCCCCAGCTATGGACAAATAGCAAGACTGGGTTCTATAGCCTTGGGTGGCAATCAGTCTATGAGAAAATAACTCTTACTTCAAAACTGTATGTATCCCTTGTGTGGCGCTTACTATACACATAAAGAAATGATCGTTTGCATTGACTCAATGATTCCGACTACGGTCGAATAATGATGATGATGATGATGATAGCGATTGAGCAACTAGTGTGAGGTTAAGTTTCAATAGGGATCAAGGCAAGGCATATCCCTGACAGAACATGCGCTCATTGCGAAAGAATGACTTTCAAAAGCTGCTCGCTCATTATTGAACATTAAAATTTTGATTTCTGAGATACTGTATATGACCAAACAATTTTTCCCCATTGAGTTGTTAAGGTTAATGGAGAGATCAGATACTGGAAACTGGCCAATTTGTGGTGCACCTATATACAGTTGCATAGATATTCACAAGAAATCGGGGTGTGCCTGTAAGCAGATCAAATATATAAAGTAAGAAGTATACTGGCAAAGAAGTCAAACTTGACAGACGCTTGTATTTATCGGCCTCAAAGTTCTGGCGTTAACAAATAACTTCATGAATCTACGTGTTAGGAAAGAGATGATGATCGAGGACTTTCATTCAAACAATTTATAATTCGAATAAATGTTTTTCGAACAAATATTTTCGAACTATTTTCTCCATGCGCAAATCCTCTACACTTGGTTACATAACAGTTTACTGTCACCACGCTTATGCAATCTGGGAGAGGTAGATGTCAAACCTCTTGAGTTCCCTTTTGCCACGACCGTACCACTTTTAGTTTTCGCGCATTTTCTGCCTTATAACGAAACGTAGACAAAGACAATACCCCACTGTCAGAATGGTCCCCTCACGGGGTTTATAAAAGCCACAAACTATTCTGTATTTCAAAACTCTGAACAGTATAATATGATTTATTACGTTTGTCTACTTTACGTATTCTGTATCACATCTACTGTTTAAATCTTATACTATTTGCAGAGTTGTATGTGTGTTCCTCAGCCACACCCATCATATATACAACTGCAGTCTTCGTAACGATTAGAATAAATATATTTTGATCATAGTTAACGTTTTAAAAATTTGTAATAATTCCTGTTTTTATGTTTGTTTTTATCATTCTTTTCTTTTATCCGTGCATATATTTTCAAAGGAGTCACTGGTAATAACTAAGTAAAAGATTTTCTTCTCCTAGAGAAATGTCTTATCAATCGGTTTCCAACGCTCCGGGATATCAACCTTTTCAAGGGAATTAATGTAAGTATGAGTCTTGATGTTAGTTTCCCTGAGGTAGTTGACACAAGGATTTGATAAAGTATAATATATGCGGTTGAATTTGTCTAAATAGGACAGGTTTCAGAAATCATTAAAGACGAGGCACATTTACTGTTCGCAAAATATGAATATGACTTGTGCACAAAGCGCTCAACATTGCCACGTCTGCACAAAAATGTAAGATCACAGCAGCCATATCAGTGTTGCCCATATTTGAGTATAAATCAAGTGATGGTATCACTCGAAATCGCGACAGGGCCATTATCATCATTTTCACAGAAGAAGCTCATATTTCCATCACTCTAGATTAAATCTGAGTTATTCACCACATACTTTCAACATTCTTCACAGAATTGTCGTAACCATCTCCATTGCCTATTCTAGGATTGCAAACACTTATCAACCATATCTAGTTTTATTCCCAGTGTAGCAATAATGATATGCGTAATCGTTCCTTTAATGCTCCAAACGTTTTTTAGCTACCAGGAAATGAGTTGATAGTCCTGAAATTGTCAGTCTTTTTTCAGCTGAAGACAGTGGATCTCTAGGAATGCTTCATATGCCGTTTATTTCTTTGTACAGAACAACTGGCTCTAATCTCCTTAACCTGATACGGGGATATTTCTGAAGTCATAAATCCTCAAGAATCTTGATATCCCAATTCTAGACGAGGACATAATTGTGTTGCTGAAAAGCTCTCAGCCCAACAATGTAAGCAATGGTGTAGGGACATGATAGGCATATGTAATTCAGCATATCCATTCACTAATTTAAATCTTTCAACGGATCGTTTTTTTTAGGTTTCAAAATCAAAAATTAAAATTGTCCAAAAATAAAATTAATGTTTGCTTATTAAAATCCTGCAATATTACAGCTATTGTTTTCAAATCGTTGGAAAAATATCTTTAGAATTTTCTCTTATGTTTTAGAAAGAGGAATTAAAAGAATATAATCTGCTGTGACGTGAAAGATGTGTAGTCAAAACACAAACTCTTCAAAATATCCATCGCTTTGCTGATATATGCATTGTCCTGCGAAAGACGAACAACGTTCTACAGCTTCCCTGTCCATCGTTCAATCAAATATTTAAGTGGTAAAGCAAGTTAGAGAATATATTAACTACTTAACCCTACTGAAAATATCACGTTTATCCAAATACCTTCCGCATCTCCCTAAATTGTTGCTATAAACTTTCCTGGTGAATTTCGATTCTTGATTTATATTCAGCTGTGAAGAACCCGACGGCCAACAGCTGGTAGGCTTGCGTTTCCTCATAATATGATATTAGTGTGCCCGTTTTTCATCAAGTATGAAAGAAAATTATCACTATATTACCTAACAGACTGTAAAATTCCACTCGCTGTGGTTTCCTATCAGCATTAAAACACTTTGACACCTACAAGTCAAACACGCAGAACAGCTTAAGAATTACAGGTACATCACGTACCCTAGATATTTTAAGTATCATAGCAAGATGGACGTACCTAAGAAAATGCCAGGTTCGAACAAAGTCATGTTTTATTTCAACGTGTATCTTACAGATAAATTTATTACGGAAATGAGGTATAAATTTGCGTTTTTCTCTCCACAAAATGAACACTAATTCTCACTTATTGAATTTACATACTCTAATATTTTGTATGCAAAGAATACAGATTTTATGCAAAAAGAAAATACATATCAAAAGTAATATCAAATATTCAATAATGAAATAATAAATGCTTATTTCATTATTAAATATTTTATATTTTTTATATGAATCTTTCTCACATATCGGGCTAATATATTTGTGGCAAATTTCATTCATTTTTTTTAAAACTTTTCACCCCAATCAAGGCGGGAAGCCACAAACACGCAAGGGGTTACAGAGAGTTGGAGCTAGAGAAAATAAGAGTGATAGAGGGAAGGTTGAAGAGAAGGATAGGGGATAGATCAAGGCATCTGGAGACGTATATTGACATATTTGAATTGTTGGAGATTATAGCTATCAGGGAAACAGAAAATGGGGAGGGAATTCCACGGGAGAGAGGTGCGAAATATGAACCTATTGGAGTAGAAGAGGCGGCTACATTTAACAATTTTGACAGTGAAAGGGTGAGAACGTGATGCCAACCTAGTTGAACGCTTAAATTCATTAAGTCTGGGAACCAGCGAAAGCAGCTCATCGGAGCAGTTACATTGAAAGTGTTTGTAAAAAAAGACAGAGGGAGGCGACGACACGTCTGTGAGAGAGCGACTGCAGACGAGATGCCAGGTCAGGGCCAATTACATTGCATATCCGTCTCTGGATTTCTGACAACAATATTCAACTTCATGCACATTATATTTGGAAAAAAGCTGTAAATGTGCCTATGCACTGATAATAATAATGGTAATTGTTTTTTCTCTGATAAGAAAATCTTCAGCATTCAATATCCGAGCAACCAGGGCGAATATCTGTTAATATTTATATATCTTATTTTTTTCAAACAATTTTTCAGGAAGATATTTTTTCAAGTCCAGTAACTGTTATCGCTCTTTCCAGTACCAATGGTGGCTTATTTGTTAACCTTTTTTTTTTTGAAGTAGTCTGAAACGTCAAGTTAATTATTTTCTTTTTGAGTTACATCTGCTATCCATTTAAGTTGTTGTTGCTGTTAAAAACTTCAAGCGATATGTTTCATGACATTTCTCGTAGTCCTTTGTTTCTGATTGTGTAGCGCCAGTAAACAATAAGAAGGATGGTCGGCCAAGACAAGCAGGCTTCACTCGCCGAAAGATGTTTTAACCCCTCATTTGAGAAAGCAATAGCATAGAACTAGCAGTTTAGCTATTTCTGAACGAGTTTGACACAATACTTGACATCCATATGAAAATCTCGATTTTCTAATGCTTTTTAAGAACATGACTCAAATTTTCAAGTTAAATCTTTAATTTTGTATCAAGTTTTGAAATTGGGATAACATTTCTCTAGTGCAGCCTATTCTCTATTCAATTCCCTTATCACATATGTTATATTTATTAGTATAGAATGGTGTTCATATCTAAAATTTGTTAGTTTCAAGTAGTGTTAATCTCAAAGCTTTACATAAGAATTCTTGCAAAAACATAACACTATAAAAAAGCTGAGATCATTAATTAACTTAAACTACATTTTATATTAGGCAGTCAATTAAAATGTTAAATTCTAATCATAAGTAGCGGTTATGAGTCGATAGTTTTGTGCCGCGGCTTACATAATGAATTAAAAGGAAATTGATATCTTCTATGACAACGCTAGCTCACTTACAGAACGAATAACACAGGAAAAAACTGTAACTTTGTTAGTTTGCTCTATTATTCGTGTAATATTCACATGACCTTGCAATAACTGATTATCATCATTTTCAGTCGCTTTAAAACACTTTAAGAAAACTTTCTCGCATGAAAACCAATTCCATCAGTTCATCAAGAAGTTTATCAGGTCAAAATTTTTGATGTTTACTCAAAAGGTATCGAAGAACTGCCTGATAGGTGTCACAATCTTCTTGCGATTAACAGTGAATATTTCGATGAATATATTCTAATTGCACCAGACATTTTTAAGTAGGAATTAATTTATGACACAATCTAATTCTCTTTCTGTGTGGTTTATGTATTTCTTGTAAGGCTATATAAGTATTCATGTATGTAAATGTTTTGATATAATGCCAGACTATACATACGTATAGACTTTCGAATAAACAAATATTCCATCTTTCATCACTGGCACTTAAAACTATGAATTCACCTTTGCTAAACACCAGGCGAAAAGAGAAATTTATTATCAAATGAGAGCCGTTTTATTTTGTTTAAATTCAACAGTCTGAAACTTGCAGAACCATAACAAATAATTTAACGAAAATTGGCCGATACTGTTTACTATATTTTCTTATAGACATCAGAGGTCATGGTCAGTTTAAGTTTGGGAAACCCGAGGGAATATCATGTATTAGAGTGTTGTAATCATGACGGTGACTCAAGGCGACAAACGTATTCGAGAGACACCTACTTAAACAACAACGCAGAAGCAAAGGCAAAGAAATCAATTACTGGATACATTGGTTTGGTTTTGGTTATGAAGCGAACTGGAAGAAAGCCTACAGCAATATTGCTTAACGGAAGCCAATTGTATAGAAGGATTGAATTTAAATTATCTTAAATGAAACAATATAGGTACAAACATATATAGATGCGTGTACATGTGCGCCTGCGTATAAGGAATGTGTGTTTTAATCTGATTCTATAAACCATGAAAGCACGAAATGGTATTGTTAGAATATGAGAAGTCTCGTTAAAAGATATGAAATACCATTAGTCGTAGAAATTGGGCTGATATAAGTAGAACAAGAAACATGGTTGGCGGGGGCATTAAAAATGGCTTCCTTCTAGATATATGTATATTAGTATCAGAGGGAACAGTATATCACACTCAAATGTTTTAGCATTATCTGTTCCCGGAAATATATAATCGCATATGTTTATATTTCAAAACACCATTAAAAAAACAAAAAAAAAAAAAAAACAAAACAAAAAATCAGCTATATAATTACACTATCCGATTTTTTTAAAATGAAATTTGAATTTTTTTTAATAGTTTATTTACGAGGAATCTTCAACAGATTACTGGGAGTGAAAGAGAATAAAAAAAAACAAAAAAAAACTTTAGTGACGAGAAACTAAAGTAAAAGAACTGGGTGGCGCTTTTAAATGTTCCATTTAATTATTTAATGATTGTTGATAACAAGAAAGCAAGAAAACGAACGAGAATCACACAGATTAGAAGTGCGAGAAAAGAAAATTTTAAAAAAGAATTTACGGTTGAATCTAGCTCGTTCATTGAGACCTTGTTACCAATCAATTGTTAGCTTAAATTCATGCAGTCGAGACACCATAGGAAAAAAAGCTAACCAGAAAAAGTTCCATTAAAATATTCATAGAAAATACCTAGGGTAGCCACGTCACAGCGGTGGAAAAATGACGGATGTCGAGATGCCAGGTCAGGATCAATAACATTACAGATCATTTATGAAATTTGTCAAGAATTTATAGATATCAACTATGAGCACCTGGCCAGGTATGATATCAATAATCAATACACGAACAAATTATAGATTTATAAATATGCAAGATGGATTCAGACGAGATATAGTGGAAGACATAGTGGACTAACTTTCCTAGCAGCAGACCAAGCAATTGATTCAATATAATCACTCCATTTCATGTCAGTGGAAAATGTGAGACCAAGAAGACGCTTAGAGTTGCTATTCTGCTTATTAGCCTGATAAATTCTGATGGGGGGCTGAAAAGGTTATCCATCTTTATTAAATTAAAACTGTATGGTTTAGGAGGCGTTAAATTTTACAAGACATTCCTTGTCCTAATTAACCACTAAGTGGAAGTTTTTTTTTTCGAGAGTATATTTCAGTTTTACTTTGTTGGACATGTTGGATTTCCTAATAAGACATGGGTAAATAGATTTTTCATCAGCATAAATATATTGTTGGGGACTGATGACATCAAGAAGGTCGTTGATGAAAATTAAAAAATAACGAACTTTAAGGAAGATGTGTCATTAATAATAAAAATAAAGTTTCACCAACTGCTGTTCAACATAATCTTTGTGCTCGATGTCGAATGTTAATATTGCTTATGGGTTGAATTATTCTATATGCAAATCATTTGCAACTAATTCCATCCGATTCAAATCTTTATATTTATCTATAAATATAAAATAACTCATGCAATTCAATGAAAATAATTTGAAATGTCGGATATCAGGATAATTACAGCAAACTAATTTTATAGAGGGAGCGAACAAATAAATGTAAACACACTCTGAAAAAAAAACAATAATCCCAAATGAAACTAATGGATTCAAACTCCTTTAGAATGATGGAGATAAGATTTAACAGAATATTAAATATCCCCTTTGCAAAGATCAAACTCAAGATCTCAATCAGTGAATTTAGAATTCTAGTACTTACAAATATAAACATGACTGAGTAGGAATGAATGGCCTATGGGAATTGGGCAAATAGTAAAATCGTACATTTGCAAATCAGAAGATAAGGAATGCAAAATCCTTGATATTTAGAATTTCGATGGGATCAAACATTCTAGCCCAGAATTAACAAATATGAAAAATAACAACAACAGGCATGATAGCTCATTTTCATCTTCAGGGAAATAAAAAAAAATATAACAGAAAAATATGAAAAAATATACCAAGTGCTCTGTAATAGAACAAAAAAAAAAAAAAAAAAAACAAAAAAAACATAATTACTCATACGGTTGTAATAATACAAGCATCATTCAATGGAAGTAAATGATTTGTATATCGACGGAAAATAGTATTACTAAGATGTCCAAGAATTCGAGTGTAATAATTGGAGTAATGAAATTTATTGCTCTCACTATAATAATAATAATAATAATAATAATAATAATAATAATAATAACAATAATAAGCATTATTATTATTATTGCATGTATGAATACAATCACTGATCGCGTACATCACGGTAATTCATCAAATTAATTCAATCCTTTTACATAGAAGTTCAATAAGTATTAGCCATCGGGTATTCATATCTATTCAATCCTCTTAAAATGAACTTTAGTACTTATTGATATATATTCCTCTAAATATTATATACTACGAAATTGAAGTTCCATTTTCATTTTATATTTGAGGAATCGTTAGTTCTTTTGGCAATTCATGCTATATTTAATCTATCTCCAAATAAATGCCGGTTATATATATATATATATATATATATATATATATATATATATATATATATATATATATATATATATATATATATATATATATATAATTTGGTATGATATATATATATATATGTATATATATATATATAACAACACATACCAAACATACGCTGGAGTCATCCGATTGTTTACAAATATAACAATTTATACAAAATTTATATATATATATATATATATATATATATATATATATATATATATATATATATATATATATATCAATATATTTATTTGGAGATAGATTAAATATATATATATATATATATATATATATATATATATATATATATATATATATATATATATATATTAATGTCGATCAGTTTATCAAAATCAGCAATCATTTATCTCTTAGAAAACACTGACCTACTTAGGAATTCGCTCTATGATAAAGATTAATGTTTAATTCATTCTGTAATCTTCTGCTGCGTTGTGTGGAGACAGATTTAAGTGGTGTTTACCAAATGTCTGTTTTTATTCAATTATTGTTTCCATGCATTCTTCGACTTTTATCCCATCTCTCTTTATATCTATTCCGCTTCGAAAATGTGATTTCTATTGCATTAGACTTTTCCTCTCTGTAAACTAGATTCTTGTCAAAATAATCATACATTCAACAGTGTTTCTCAACAACAATATAGTGTTTTATCCAACCAAAAGAAAATAAAAACAAAACTGACAGCCATGAAAGATTTCGGACTTTATATAATAAAGATTATTAATGAATCACAATAAGACACTAATGAAAACCTTGAAACTGCTACTCAGGCAAACCTACTTTGCCTAACAAAGCGGTTTTGCTAAAACTTGCCAAAACCTCTAAAACTAATACCAGTCTTCTTATAAAGTTAATATCATGGCTTCAGTTTAAAATATAAATCCAATGTTAAAAATCCTAATGCACATAAATCTCTCGAATTCAGCCAGTTTGTCCACAAGTTCCGCTCCAAAGACTCCTCGATCATATTCAAAACAAATGAGTAGCGTCACACATGCGCAGTGGGTTGACTAAAAATGGCCGCTCCTTGTGGCATCGTCGATTCCTTGCGACGTTGGCCATGTTAGATTTACACGCCAAACAGGTACATGTCCGCTTTGCCCGGCGTGGTAAATGTATTCTCCCACTACACTCCTCCCTGAAATCACTATCATATAAATAACAGGATGATGGTGGCCTTCTTCGCCTCATACTTATTCGTCGGAGTGTAGATGGCTCTTCTTGACGTAACAATAAAAAAAACCCAAATCTTTTTTGTACTGAAACATTAAACATCATAACAGATAATGAACCAGGCAAATAATTTTTAGACTCATTATCCGTACATACATTACTGAGAAGCAAAAACAAATATCTATTAATAGTTAAGTTACTAAGCAGGATTAATCTCATCTACGAAATGAAAAAAAAACAAAACAAAAAAAACTTGTCTTCTGTTTGTTAAATAACCATCCTGTAAAAGTATGGTAAACACACATCTATCATAAAAGGGGTAGACTGAGATCCATAGGTATATTGTGCTGGGTTTTGATCTGGAGAGAGATTGGCCCCCTAGGCCTACTCAATGAGAAAAAAATCTTCAGGTTTCATCTTAAAGTAGGGATGATGATGATTATAATAATGATTTTCTTTAAAATTTTCTAAATTTTTGATATGACTATAGAAAAAAGATCAAACTCAATACTCAGTCGAAATTCTTCTAGCGAGTCAAGCTTGCTAACCATTGCACCAACTCGAGGTGCCCAAAACAATGGTAATTTTCTAAGCATATCTTAGACGTGCTCCAATGCCGAAAGTATGATGGTACCCAGTGAGGACCGAACTCACTAATCATTAGTAATTGCTTTCTAATCATAACAGCATGTTGAGATACTCGCCACATATATATATACATATATATATATATATATATATATATATATATATATATATATATATATATATATATATATATATATATATATATATATATATATATATATATATATATTAATTCTGGGGAGAGTTATACAAGATAGGTATACATGCAACAGGTCACAATAGCACATATTTTAATTTAGTAATATATTGAAAATAAGTTATCTAGGGCGATATTCAAAAGATCATAGCAGGAATTGTTCGGAGGTTCTCAGAGATACCTGATACGTTTAATTTTACTTTTAATTTTAATTTGTGTAGCTTAAAATTTATCACCTTCTCGAATTTGAGCTATGCATAAATTGTCAAATTCGTATTTGTTCAACTCAGTTTTAGTAAAACAAAGTGACAGGGATTGATTCGTGACACACGGGATAGATTAACACTCCAGCCCCCAAATTCTTTTAAAGTGTAGAAGAAGCATAAAAAATAATTTTTAAAATATAGTCAACTTTATATACGCGGGCACAACGGATATTAGAGATTTTGAAAATAAGTTAACTGGGACGATATTCCAAGATGATACTTAACTTTGAATACTAAATCAGAATTTGTTCTAAAGCATTTCATAGTTATACGATAAGTGTAGTCTTAATTCGCCACTCAACCCTATTCTGGTAGGGGATATTTGAAATTAAAACTTAATAGACAATATCTTACTCTTAGTCCCCTAGTAAATTATCCCAATATAATTACGTGCATCTAATCCTACACTCAACCGCATTGCCCTTAAATTTCCTTCCCTATTGCGACGAAGAGTAATGATAAAGGAAAGGAAAGGGATCGTCTCAAGTTAATCAGTAAAACGCAATCTATACCTCTTCACCGATATTCTAGGGTCTAAACCATTCATTTTTTAAGAGGGATATGTAGATCTACCTGTCTCCCGGTTCATAATCCTGCTCTTTCTTTTGAACGGGATTTTTTCTTGTTTAGGATGTGGTTTTGGGTTTCCTTGCTAAATGTTGTGTGAAAATGGGAACTTTATTCAACTAGGGAAGCCCAAGATTATTAAAGTGTAGCCGACGCTTGCATATCATGCATACAGCAACTAAACTCAACAGTGGCGATGTGGGGTTATAGAAAAACGGCCACCTGGCCTGGATTAATAAATCCGTACATTCACAAATTATTACGAAAAAAAAAAGAAAAGAAAGAAATGTTTCGCCGGTGTGCCAATATTGTGATCGATACCATGAGCAACAACAGTACCGCGGCAAAGTAGCCTACTACTTTCAGACTAAAAAAATCCTCTACAATACAGGGCCCTTAAAGCCCCCCCCCCATCCCACCATGACAGAGCATTATAATAAGAAAAATAAAATAAGCCGCTTTTAAAAGTGATTGTTATCGATGCACACAGGAAAAATAGTGCACAATCGCATGAGAATAAATAGCAGAAGCTTCATATCCTTTTTTTTTATAAATAATATTTCCAGTGAATAGTTACCAACTACGACTGCTATTCTTCTTTGATTTCACGTAATGATCAGGCGGTCGGTAACTTTTGTGGAAAGTCGAATATACATATATACGATGTCTCTCACTTCGTATTCGAGGAGTATGAAGGAGGTTCTATTCGAATATTTTCTTCAAAAGAACCGCTTCAAGAGCTTGCTTTTCCGACCACTACAAATCTTAACCTCTGCAAGTCGAACGTTAAACGTTATCTTTTCTATATATCCGCATAATCTGCACTTCCTAACTCCTCCTCTTGCATCTGTGTTGCATGAATTTTTGGCTTTGTATTGAATTAACATTTAGTTAAATATGTTGATTCCAGATTAGATTTAGTATGAAGTCCTTCGTAAATCCATGTACGACGATGGGTTGACCTAACTACCGGGTGGATTTCCGCACTTCATTTGATATCAGTGACTGGCCTGATATATAAATATATGGTAAACTCAGCTGCGGCATAAATGAGCACGGTTGGAAAATAATGTATGAAAAGTAGATATAGAAAAAACAACACCAGAGAGGAGAGAGTTTTAGACTAACAAGATACTGCTTCCATGAATACTTCATACTTAACTTCTGTAACTCTAAGGTTAACTGTTATCTTTCCCACATATCCAATCAATTTGCAATTCTGAAATCTTCCTTTTATATACATACAACAAACTAATTTAGTAAAACATCTACTTTGAGTAGCTCTTTGGATTTCGGTTGTGTAAGCAATTAGTAAGAATGATGATTCCAGAATAGATATTTTATTGTGTCTTTCAGAAAGACAAGCAAATCGACGGGTTAACCCAAGAAATAATATTGAAAGATAGATATTTGAGGTAGATATGTAAACACTAACCGCAGAGAAAAGCAAGTCTTATACATGCTGGCTAGTATTTAAATTCCACGTTCGGAGAATTCATTCAACCATCACAGCCACAAGCCGTCGATGATTGAAGAGGCCACATAAAATTAACTGTAATGTTAAAAAGCTTCGTTCTTTTTTTCATTGGTCATGTACGATAATAAAGTTACCTATTTGAATCTCGATAGCAAGGCTTGACCTAGGATATTTAGTCTTTGCTTTAGTTAATATTCTCCAGGTAGTTTATACTGTAGGTTCAATGAGGAATGAATGTAATCCGATGGAGGGGTAAATTAAAGCAAATTAATACATATAAAAATAAATGATTTCTTCCAGTTAGTATATTTATTAGAAGTGCAAAATGTCTTGCGTCAGAATAAAACATTCAATGTAGGACCCGTTAGTTGAAGAATTCATTATTAATTCATAGCCTGGACTTTTATAATATCTAAATTCTATACAGTAATATTTTTCATTTACGTGCACCTTGTACAGCAAGTCACAGCTGATATAATCAGTACACGTACATGATTTATTCTTATCTGTATTCTAAAGGAAATTGTCGGATATTTTAAGTCAAATTATAGCTTACATTATTTCTCCTGTCAATTTCTATTACATATCACATTGGCGACAAAGACATTTTTTTTTTATTTACAAAATTTAATTTCCATTATCGATATGATCAACTGTCTAGCAACCTTCCTGGCAAAATCATTAGTTATCATGTAGATACTTGCAAAATGAAATAAAAATTGTAAAATTTCTTCCAAAATGATGTATCTGAACTTGTAGTGTCACACGCAGAAAAAGTTCTAAATAATTTTAAAACAAATTTTATCTTCAGATGCTTTCAATATTAATAAGAGTTTTAGTTATAAATTCTGATTGTGTTAATAATTTTAACATGGGTTGTTATCATAAAAAATGTTATTGAGATTAATTTCCATCGTACAACAGATCAAACAACATCAAAAATCATTGACCTTCTCCATATGAAAAGTAGATATGGAAAAAACAACACGACAGAGGAGAGAGCTTTAGATTAACATGATACTGATTCTACGATCACTTCAAACTTAACTTCAGTAAATCTAAGATTAACTGTTAACTTTTCCACATATCCTATCAATTTACAATTCTGAAATCTTTCTTTTGTATACATACAACAAACTAATTTAGTAAAACATCTACCTTGAGTAGCGCTTTGGCTAAGTAAGAAAGATGATTCCAGAATAGATATTCCATTGTATCTTTCAGAAAGACAAGCAAATCGACGGGTTAACCCAAGAGATAATATTGAATGGTAGATATTTGAGGCAGATATATAAACACCCACCCTAGAGAAAAGCAAGTCTTATACATGCTGGCTAGTATTTAAATTCCACGTTCGGAGAATTCATTCAACCATCACAGCCACAAGCCGTCGATGATTGAAGAGGCCACATAAAATTAACTGTAATGTTAAAAAGCTTCGTTCTTTTTTTCATTGGTCATGTACGATAATAAAGTTACCTATTTGAATCTCGATAGCAAGGCTTGACCTAGGATATTTAGTCTTTGCTTTAGTTAATATTCTCCAGGTAGTTTATACTGTAGGTTCAATGAGGAATGAATGTAATCCGATGGAGGGGTAAATTAAAGCAAATTAATACATATAAAAATAAATGATTTCTTCCAGTTAGTATTTTTAATAGAAGTGCAAAATGTCTTGCGTCAGAATATAGCATTCAATGTAGGACCCGTTATTTGAAGAATTCAGTTTATCTATTCATAGCCTGGACTTTTATAATGTCTATTTTCTAGACGGTAATATGTTTCATTTACGTGCACCTTGTACAGCAAGTCACAGCTGATATAATCAGTACACGTACATGATTTATTCTTATCTGTATTCTAAAGGAAATTGTCGGATATTTTAAGTCAAATTATAGCTTACATTATTTCTCCTGTCAATTTCTATTACATATCACATTGGCGACAAAGATTTTTTTTTTATTTACAAAATTTAATTTCCATTATCGATATGATCAACTGTCTAGCAACCTTCCTGGCAAAATCATTAGTTATCATGTAGATACTTGCAAATTGAAATAAAAATTGTAAAATTTCTTCCAAAATGATGTATCTGAACTTGTAGTGTCACACATAGAAAAAGTTCTAAATAATTTTAAAACAAATTTTATCTTCAGATGTTGTCAATACTAATATGAGTTTTAGTTATAAATTCTGATTGTGTTAATAATTTTAACATGGGTTGTCATCATAAAAAATGTTATTGAGATTAATTTCCATCGTACAACAGATCAGATAACATCAAAAATCATTGATCATCTCTAAAGCCCTAACATTCGTGAATAAAGCTGACAGATGAGTTATAATTTAAACTATTTACTTTGTTTGAACTGTTGTCCACATCTTCGTTTCCATATTCACGAAGTTTCAGACGTTGTAGGCTTGGGCCTTCTTCAAGTGATTCGAATTTTGAACAGAAACTTTGACTTCGTTAACCGGGGAAGATTGTTCTAGTTCCAAGTGTCATGGTTCCCCCGGATGTCAAAGTATCAGATATCTCCCTTTAAGTCAAATCTCGATGTTTTTGGTTCACCTTTGCTGCAGCCAGGTATTGAACTCAAAATTCTTTGGGCCAAGTCACTGGATTATTTCAAACAACGTTTTTATCCAATGGACCATGTGTTTTTGAGTTCAGTTCGAAATTCCAATCACCCGAAGAAGTCTCGAGCGTACAACGGAGGAAACGTCAGAAGTATGGCAAAGAAGACTATGACAACAGTCCGAACAATGTAAATCGTGTAAATAATTACAATACATAACCACATAAATATAGACATTGATTATTTATAGTAGATTTAATAATTAGACGTAATCACAAAAATATTGCATGCAATGTGCAATTGGAGATTAAAAAAAGTTGCTTCTTAATTAGTTCAACTCAATCAAGGTGATAAGGCTACAGAGACGTAAGCCGTAACTGAGAGCGAAATAAGACAGGAAAACTTTAGTAATGAGAAAATAAAACAACATGATTCAAGATTCTGTCTATATTTCTGAGATGAGGTATCATATACATTATTTACATTATTCGGACTATTGTCCTCATCTTTGTCGCCATATTTATCACAACGTTTCGGCCGTTGTACGCTCCGGCCTTCTCCAGGTGGTTGGAATGTCGAACTGAACCCTTTATTTCGCTCACTGGGGTAGACTGTTCTAGTTACACGTGCCATGTTTAATAAATGTCAGTTGTCAGTTATCTCCTGTTAATTCCCCTCCCCAAGTTCTCTACCGACTTAACCAGGTATTGAACTCACACTCTTTGGGTCCTGTCACTGGATAACTTTGACATCCATCAAAACATGGCACGTGGAACTTGAACGGTCTACCCCAGTGAGCGAAATAAAGCGTTCAGTTCGACATTCCAACCACCTGAAGGAGGCCGGAGCGTACAACGGCCGAAACGTTGTGATAAATATGGCGACAAAGATGAGGACAATAGTCCGAATAATGTAAATAATGATTCGAGATGATAGAAGATAGCGATTTACATTGCATTTAAACTACTGAAGAGCGTAGCTGACAGGAAAGCAAGAACGAAGAGCGAAAAAAGAAATTACTATTTCAACAGTAAAACAATGAAACCTTGCCAGTTCATTACTGAGCCCAAATTCATACGACCAGTGTACCAAGAAGGGGAGATCGTTCGAACAATTGCCATGAAAATATTTATAATGACTCGGGCAAACCGCCTCACAGCCATCAGAAAAAAATGCATATTTTAGTTTACTTTGCCTGGTTGCATCTTTTATTATGAACAGTCATAGCATTGAAAATGCTTGTAGAAATCTACTCCCGCTTTGTATAGAGAAATTCATATTTTTCTCATAAGATATTACGTACTTTCTAACTTTTTTATCTATCACCTTCATCGTCTAATTTGGCATTGATTCGTCTATAAAATTAGATAAATCCAAATACACTCATGTCAAAATATTGGAAGAGAGATAATTTTATCATTGTCAGCTTTTGACTGTTTGGAATATATAATATCATATAATAGTATTTTTATTTGGCCGAAAAATTTAATAAAAAAAATCAAAGTTTACTGGAGAAGACGAAGTAAAAGATTACTACATTCGATCAGCTGGAATGTTGTTTCCATTTTCAAGTCCTTCTTTGGATACATGGGGTCGTATATTTGATGCAAATTAAAGAAGCTAGTTTTTTTTATCTGAATAACTGAAAACGTGTTGAAAAATATATAATACATCGGATTTCAGGAGATACAAACTAGAAAGCTTTAATTTTCTCAAACCAAAAGCACAGTTTAAAATTCTGCTTTTTACATATCAGATGTTTCTATTGGTCCGCAAATTTTAAAACATATTTATGCTTTTATTTTTAGTAGTTTTTTTTTTTTCCTGGAGCTTCATGTTTAGAATATTATTACAATAGATTCTTCCGAAATTAAGGCAATATCTCTGTATAGACCCTAACAGAAAAAGAATTATATTTTTGTAATTTATTTGCCATTCAGATATCGTTTATTATGATTATTTCAAATGTTGTGATCATTTCTTGCAGAAATACTGGAACTAGTAACATTTATCTAAACTGGATTGTCTTCTTTGCTATTTCCTTATGCAAAATGTCATTACCCGTACTTTTACGTATCATCTAATTGTTTGAAATATAATTTTTAACTTTAACATTTCTTTATTTACATATATTTCAAGATAAGGTTTCCCTCTTCCAGATACTCGATATCGTAATGGGAAAATGTTTTGGTGAACACTTTACAGCTCTATAGAGCTCTCTATTCATAAGGTTTCTTAATAGGATTTACCGTAAGCCATACTTTGTGAGAGAACATAAGAACTTTAGGAAGGTAAAGTACATTTAGACCGAGTGTTATCATAAAAAAGTCAATAGTACATAAACTTAATAAGACTTTGAACAAATTCTTATCAAATTTCCTATGTAATGAATCATATTCTATAGTATCAGATACAATAATTAAAATTTTGGCAATCAATACTGAATAACCAGGAGTGAGCGCGCAACATGTAATGAATTGTGGTTTTGAAAGAAAATTTGGAGATGCCGAGTTCGAATTCCTGCCTAGTTAGTTACATTCACATAAGCCCATAAATCGTTGGAAAATCTATGGATCCATCTCATTTCCACCTAGCAATGGATTAAATAACAGGATAGACTTGATTCAATATGCTGGATTAGTAAAATTTCTAAAGACGTTATCTCGATAAAATTACCCATTACCCAGCAAACCTGTGTCAACCGTCGAAATGCATTAACCTATAAAAATGCTTATGAAACTGAAATATTTCAGTTGTGTGAGTTGCGCATCCTGTCGAAACGGAGATAATGTTTACTTTTAACCAGTTACAGACCCAAAAGTTGAGAAACCTGGTCAACTAAATGCGCTGCGTGTTCCAAAGAGTAAAATGTGTAATAATGTGTCAGAATTTATTTCCTAAAACTGAAGTTTTAATTGGTCTATAAATCTTTGTGAAATCATTACACTGTAAGTGGTTTGCTTTCCTTTGGTTTTGCTTTCGTTCATGGCATATTAACCTCATAGTGTTATTTAATGCCAAAAAGTTTTTTTTTTTAGTATGTTTTGTTTTGTCTGTTTTGCTTTATTCACTGGGTTATATTTGGTTTTACTAAATGAGTTATATAATGCCGAAAAGATATTTTTGCCGGTATTATTTTTTCTACAAATTTATTGCTGGTAATTTCTTTCAAAAATATATTGCAGGTAATATTTTGTTTGTAATAATTTTCCTTCAAAAATATATAGCTAGTAATAAATTTTCCTTCAAGTTTGTTTGCTGGTAACAATTTTTCCTTCAAAAAAGCATTGCCAGTAATAATTTTTCTTCAAAAATATATTGTTGGTAATAATTTTTCCTTCAAAATAGTATCTTGGGTAATAATTCTTCCTACAAACCACAATTGCTGGGAATAATTTTTCCTATCATAAAAGTATTGCTGGTAAGTTTTTTTTTCCCCTAAAAATGTATTTCTGGTAAGAATTTTCCCTCAAAAATGTATTGCTCGTAATAATTTTTCCATCAGAATCTCTATTGCTGGTCATAATTTTTCATTTATAAAAGTATTGGTGATAAGTATTTTTTCCTTAAAAAATATATTTCTGCTAATAATTTTCCCAGAAAAATGTATTGCTGGTAATAATTTTTCCTTCAAAAATATATTATTGGTATAAAAACATATTTTTAAACCTCCACAGATTTGACCCTAGTTTGGGGGCCATTTACTTTCCTGTAGCTTGGAACCGCCAACAGGTGCTTCCAGCCCTGTCAGGGTGGATCTTGGAACACCAGCAATAAAGCTGTGGTTCCCAAATCCTCGAAAACCACGATCAGTGGCCTAGCTTTCAGATGTAGTTTATCGTCTTACCGAGGACGTATTGACCCCAGTTAACTATTTTAATTATTTGCCCATAGCTGGGAACCTAACAGGTGCTACCACCCCGGGTGATGATGGACCTCGGAACACCAGCAATCAAGAGGCGATTCCAATCTTCTCAAAAGCCCCTGATTAAAGGCCTTGCTGTCGGATGTAGTTTAATGTCTTACCCAGGGCCCACGGTAAGTGGTATGCAGTTATTCCAAGTTCATAATAACCAATAAATGGAACAATTCATTTTCAAATTAACTTTCAGTATCTTACAAAACTGAATGGAAATCTTAACCAATAATATCTCTCTATATTTCTGAGATGAGGTATTATGTACACGATTTACGTTATTCGGACTATTGTCCTCATCTTTGTTTCTATATTCATCACAACGTTTCGGTCATTGTACGCTCCGGCCTTCTTCAGGTGGATGGAATGTCGAACTGAACCCTTTATTTCGCTCACTGGGGTAGATTGTTCTACTTCTACGTGTCATGTCTAACGGATGTTAGTTATCAGTTATCTCCTTATAGGAGCGTACAACAGGCGAAACGTTGTGATAAATATGGCATAAAAGATAAGGACAATAGTCCGAATAATGTAAATAACCTTAAACATATAATCTATGTATTTACCATAATGTTCAGTGACTGTGTTGTAATTTCAGTTAATAAATGAGTATTGTTGCAACGAATTTATCGGTCTGTACGTTTATGATATTATGTATAGAGATTTAAATATGTGTGGCGTTAACCTTTTAAATAATTATATGTAGACGAGATTAAACTCTCATTAGCAAAATTTTTGCATATTCACCTAAGGAAATCTTTAATTCATATCGGCGTAAGGATATTTAGTTTTGCGGGCTTTCACTGCACGGTAATCACTCTACGTGAGGATGTAAGAGAGAATCTATTCCTTCTGGAATGGATTCCCTATCTTGCCATGAGTTAGTCCCACGTGTGGACACCTTTAACGCGGCTGGATAGAACACTAGTTTACATGCCGGGGAAACTCAATGGAATCTTGTGAGATGTGAATCTATACTTGTTAGTGATGAGGTCATTTTACGGGTAAACGTTTTAAGGCATATGGTTAATGTTATGTTCTGAGGTGATGCAGTGTGAAAACTTTACTTGTGTAGCTGTTAGTTTGAGTCCAGTACCTATTGAGGTCTTCCCAGATCAACTTATAGAAAAATTCCTGACATTAATTTCGGTCCCAACCACTTAATACTTCTTGACATCAATCACATACTACATATATGGATGAATCATTACAGTATGAAGTGAGTAGTCCAATATATATGGTACCTTTGAAAATTTGCGAACGCAATTCAAATATTGAATGATAGATCACTCAATTAATTGTTGTCTGTTAGGAAGATACGCTATAAAAATAAATATGTATTCATCCCGAGCAAATGGTATTTTAGCATCCCGCTATGGATTTTTTGTCAATATCAATTTTTCCACAAGAAGTGGATCATAGAGCTTATTCAGCTTAATATATATTTTCAGAAAAGCTCAACTTCTAATTGGTCACTTAATATTTAAGTCATGTACGAATAACATCGACCTAGTTCTTGACCTGACCAAAAGATAATTCCGCCAAAATCTGTCAAGTCTCTGTGTGCCTAACACGTGACCAATGTTAGCAATAAATATTAAACGTCGTTCATCTTCGACAGTAAGCCAACCGCAATCCTTTGAACTCGTCGCACATTTCCAGGCTTTACGTCAAAATTCCTTAACATGATTTCAGCCTGAAAGAACGCTCACTCACACAGCAATATTTTGTCATGAACAATCAACTCAAGTTTTCCACATTCGACTTGATACACGAATATTTGTCATACTCTTTCAAGCTCAACGTTAATTATTGCAATTAACACAGCTTGTTAAGAACCATATACTCCAACTACAGAATATTCTCTTCGAACGACAAGTGAAAACAAATCAAAAAGCGACAACTTTGTAAACCTTAAAGTAAGTCGTGAACAATATTTCTCTATTTTAAGTACAAACTTTAATTGTTTATTTTCCGTAAATTACAATAAAACCCAAACACACTTTCTCATTATTTTACATGCAGTTAAACGGTTTATAATCTATCAAACCAGAACTTTAATAATTTTCAATCTGAATATAAAAGGACGTTTGAACTTTTTTAAACTACCTCTACTCCAGTTATTTGTACCTCTTGCTTATATAAATATTTATTCGTTTTTGTGCAAAAACTGTTGTTTCTAATGTTTGTTCTTATTCTATGTTTGTTGAATACTGAAATTTTTATGTGAGAGGAAATTGTTAATTTCATCACGCAGCCTATTTATTCAAGAATTATTAATCCAGATAATTTAATCAATTAACACAACCTCCACATTATCTCAATTTAGCTAATTTTATGGATGATCCAATGCCAAGATATGATCGCTAAATGATTGGTTTAGAAAATCTGGTATAAGATGTGGATACATAATATCTGAGCATTATTCACTGAAAACAGTTTGTTGGGGCCGGTTTTCCTAGGGTTTTTTTTATTGTTATTGAAGCATCGGGATTCCAAACATTTAACAACACATATTTAAATGAAACATAAAAAAGTTTATTCGCTGAAAATAGAAACAGAACATTAGTTGAACTAACATATATACTTTTGAGAAATATCTTAACAATAAAATGTTCAATATTTATTTCAGGGAAGTTTGTTTAATCAAGTAATTAAGTGTTTTTAGTACTGAGTAAAATTATGTGAACAGATTTACTTTATGGCGGTCAACCTAATGTTTCTGTCAGTGTATAGAAAATGCCTTAGTTGGCAGATGCTGGCTCATCACTTCCATTGTGTGCATGTGTATGTGTGTGCAGACATATGTAGATCAAAGTAGCCTCCGAAACTGTTTTGCCCCCACCCGAAGCAGTACGCTTCTATTTTTATTTTCATAAGGGATATCCATAATCTAATTTCACATAGATGTGGGAACTTTTTTAATACAAGGTTATCATTAGTTAGTAATTTACTAGTACAGTACTGTAAAAAATGAAGGTATTACTTACAGACCAATTCTTCTGCCTAGCATCAGAAATAACATCTGTTTGCTCGACATACGATCAAATTATAGCGATTTTTCAAGCGTAGCTCAGATGAGATACAAGGACGATATTATGGTGCGCCCAGTGAGGATCGAAACTACTTAGAAAGCTTGCGAGAACAATTACGACTAACCATTACACCACCTCGAGGAGCCCACACACAAACAAATTATATGTTAGGATATCAGATTTTGTTTTTATCTGGGTGTCATTTAACAACAATAACAAGTCGTCTATTAATGAAACATAAATATGGTTATTTACTGAAAGAAAAGTATGAACAGAACGAAATTGAAATAAAATTAATATATTCTTTTCAGAAATATACACTAGCAATAACATATTCAATTTTCCTTGCAGTGATTTTTTTTTATAAACTCATCAAATATTCGTAGACCGTTATGACGGTCAGCCTAATGTGTTTGTAAGTTCGCCGATAAAAGGCTCAGTCTGTAGTTGCTGGATATTCCCTTTTATTGGACAGGATCTTAGTTGGTGGCTGCTGGCTGTCGTTGCTTCCATTGTGTGTGAATGTATGGAACATGTGTGTGTGTGTGTGTGTGTGTGGATCAAACTGGGATTTGAAATTCATATGAATCCTGAGAAGCTTCTATATTTCTATCTGTAAGTGGATTCAAAAACTAATTTCACATAGAGTTTTTTTTTTTCATTCGTTAGAAAATAATATCCCCCTGGCTCGGGAAAATATTTTTCTCGAATTTTCAAGAGTGGTGAAGAGATTTATAATTTTTATTTTCTAAATGGTTAAAAAATAACCCGTCCTGGCTATGACGATAAACTAAATCCGCATCCTGGGTATGAAGATAAGCTACATCCGACAGCACGGCCTCTGATCGGGAGGTTTAGAGGAGCGTGGAACGACCTTTTAAATGCTGGTATTCCTATGTCCAAACTGACCCAGGGTAGTAGTACCTGTTTGGGTCCTAGCTATGGGCAAATATTTGACACCCAAACTGGGGTCAAAACACTATGAAAATGTAAGAATAGGTTTTAATGCTAGAAATACTGTTTTGTAGAAAATTATTACAAGCAATACATTTTTGAAAAAATATTATCCGCAATAGAATTTTGAAGAAAAAATATCACTAATAGATATTTTGATGTAAACAATATTACCAGCAACA